>JARRAA010021423.1:0-11996 GCA_030557295.1 Ecitodaemon sp. MM-2014 | reverse complement strand
AGCGCGCGGCGTTCGTTGGCCAGCAGGTGGCGCGCCTTCTCCCCGATTGAGGTTAGGCGTCCGACATGTTGGAATTAGGCGCGCATCGATTTTCCGCGCATACAAAATTGATGTGAAATGAAATTACGACGTGCCCGTTGTTCGTAATTGGTCGCATGGTCGGGAAGCCGACCCTGAATTATGAACGTCGCGTCGGCTGAAAACTCTCCGCGCGGGCGGCGAAGGCGGCGGCCGCGGCGTCTGGTCGTTTCAACTTGTGCGATTCAATGGCCGACATTCCGTTGGCGACGACTGTTGCTTTTCCGATCTCTTTGTTGCTTCGCCAGCCGGCAGGCCGTGCGATGGAATGAAATAAATTTAATGGCGGATCGACGGCGGCGACGGTGACGGCGGCGACGGCGGACGCGGCGGGAGAGAAGAAAAAAAAAAGACGCATAAAAATGAAAATATGACTGGGCCTTTTTTTATCGTGACGCGGCGCTTTTCCGCCGCCTCCGTCGACATCGGATACAGCCAAACATGCTTCTACGTATCAAACTAATTCCGAAGTATCCCAGGCCCAAAGAGCGATCCCGGCCATCCGAATGTTTGATTGCGATTCGCATTCGCTTCGAGCTCAAGCTTCCCTCTTTCATCGCGACCCGCAACTCACCCCACCGATCCGCGCCGCCGCCCGCTCGTTCGCTTCGATTTGGTTCAGTTCGTTTCGGCTTCGGCTTGCTCTTTCCAGTCAGTCGAGTAAAAGGTTTTTTGTTCTTGTGAGCGTTTGTTTGTGTGCGGGTGCGTGTGTGGGCCGCCCGCAACACGTTAACTACGGCCGAGGCGGCGGCGGCGGCGGCGGAGAGGCTGGCCCACCCCGAATGAATTGACATGAGATAGTCACTCCGAAAAGGGGATAGGATATATGCGGCCGTAATCTTGAAGACATTACAGAACCGATCCTTAATGTCCCCGCTTTGATTCCTCTCTCCGCATTCAGCCGCCGCCGCCGCCGGTGCCGCCAGATGAGCTCTCTCCGCATCGGCGCTGCCTCTATCTCTTCGCTTATCGCGCACAATGGCGCCGCCGCCATAAAAACCGCCGCTGCCGCACGATATTCGCCGACTCCATCAGCGGCGCGGACGCCACGCACACACGTTACGACCATTCAACTTTGCATTCCTCCTCGCCGCCGCTCGCAGCCGCCGCCGCGGCACTGCGGCGCGCGCGCGCTCGCCGTTCGTATAGTTTACTTTTGATGGTGCACTAAGTCACTAATACTGCCACTAAAAGTCGTAAAATCCATAATAAATCCATAAAACTTTATAAAACGCGAGCGCCGCCGCTGGAGGGTCTCGGCGCGGCCGAGGCGCGTCATAAAAGCCCTAATTCGCCGTCAAAGGGGCGGCAAATTCGCGTGTCGGAAAAGTCCGCATCTTATTCGGCGATTCGCATAATTATCGATTGAATCGCCGCGCGGCCAGACGGCGAGCGGGGCGATAAAATGCGTCATTATAGTTCACACCCGTAATTATTATGTCGTACATTTCGTTGGATTTCCGGACGGATTCATCGCTCCTTATCTCCGCGCGCACATCCTCGCGATTGTTAACCTCCTCGTTACCGCCCCGCGGCGCAATTTCGTAATTCGCGTCGTTCGTATCTAAAGTGCGTTTGTCCTCGGCGAGATGCGGCGGGCGATGGGCGAGTTATCAATGAAAAATAACGCGCGCCGCCGCCGCCGCCGCCGCCGCCGCCGCGCGGGGCGAATAAATTCTCGTGACAGATTCGCGTGCGTTAAAATATTATGCGTGTAATAAAGGATAAACGAACGTTACACGAGCGGCCGCGCTCGTAATGCTCGGCCGTCGCGCATTGCTCACTTGCATGCGGACGTGACGGATCGATCGCGGGAAAAATAACCGTTCGCCGCCCCGCCGGCGATGCAGGCCGGTCGCGAGCGAAGAAAATCCGGCGTCTATGAATATTAATAAATCGTCGAAAGCATGAAGGCGCCGCGCGCCTACAAGAAAGTTCACTTTCGACGTTTTAACGCACAGGTAAGGAGGCCGCGCGCGGCGGCGGCGACGGCGTGTAGCGAGGGCGCGAGCTCAAGCGAGTCAATAGTCCTCCCGATGTTTACATCCATCATTTTGTTTGCTTTGATTTTACGAGTCGCGACTCCGGGGCATGACTTGATTCCGCGCGCGAGAACGTCGACGATTTTATTGAATTATTGATTGCGTCGTAAAGCGCGAATAAAGCCGGGACGTTTAAGTGGCATGCGCTTTTTTTCTTCGCGAACGCACTGTATGACGAGGGGCGGAAAGACCACCTGTATCCTGCGCGGGTGGCGCGCGCCTCGGCGGTTGGCGGTCGCCGCTGTTTGTTTGTCTAAATGAGTGCGTCCTTCGTGGCATTATGTTGATTTTTATTTTTATCCGCGGAACTTTTTTTCGTCTCGTTGGGCCTTCGGTGGGCGCGCACACGACGCGCACTGCGGCCGGGCGTAAATGTCGCCCGCATGGCCTTTTCTATCTTTCTTACGCGGTTTCACATTTTGCGACGCCGACGGTTTTCGGCGAAGCGTAATTAAACACATGCACACGCAAAAATGTCATGACATTCATTTTGTCGCAGCGCTTCGTCGTCGCCGACGCTTGACATTCGCCGCGAAACGCCGCGCGGGGCGCGCGAAAAATTTCGCTCGGAGACGATTCGCCGATCGCAATTTCGCAGCGCCGGGGGCTCGAGAGGACGCCCGGCAATTGATAATTTATTTTCGAAAGTTTGCGACGCGAACGTTCGCGCTTTCGACATGCGCTCGTTACATAATGGCGCGCGCGGGCGGAGGCGGGGAGGAGGGAAACAATGCGTGCGGATTGAGGGGGGTGGTATAGAAATGCTCGTTTGGGCATGAGTTGTGGCGGCGTGCGAACGATCGAAACGCAACAGCGCAATGGAATTGGCTTCATTTCCCGGCCATTTATCAAGGGAATAATGGCCACGGTCTCGCGACAGGTGGCGGTGGTGGTGGTCGGCGGCGGCGCGTCGAAAGCCCGCTTCTTCCATGCGCCACTTTAGATCCGGTATCTCTTCCAGTTAGACCTTCCAGCGTAAAAACCAAAAACCGAAGGGTTAGTCGGAACGGATGGGCTCTCCCTTCGCTCCCTTTGCTTCCTTCTCCGTCCTTCCTCGCCCCTCGCACTTATCGGCAATCTTTATCATTCTTCACGCGATGCGATTAAAGATTTATTTACGCCTCGGAATTTCGGGAATATTTCAGCGGCGCCCGCATTGCGCGCGCGGCGCGACGATTCCGAAGGGGTTGGCGGTCTTAAACTTTTTACGCGCCCACCAAACAGCACGCATAAATCGGCGGGCGCGGATTAAAGAATGATGTACGTCGGAGTTTGGCGCTCGCCTCCCCCCGTCGCCGGCGGCGCGGGAGCGCCGCACGTCCGCGGCGCGCCCCCCGCGGCCGCCTATGGATTTTTCGCCGCCGGGTTTCTTTTAACCGCCGACGGGCGCCGCGCGCGCGCCTCGTCGATAAATCATGCATTTCGAATTCAATGCGGGCGCTCCGGCGCTCGCGAATTTCATGCGAGTCTTAAAATAAATCGCTTGCACGGGATGTTAAACGCTCCGCGGCGGCGGCGGCACGAAAGTTTCCGAAATAAAAGCGAATTTTTCATTTCGTCCTTTCATCGCCGCCGGGCCCGCCCGCCCTCCGCTCGCGGCGAGAGAGCTCGGCGCGCAAGTGTGGAAATAACAACAGGATTTATTCAACTCGCGCGGCGCTCGCGCGTTTTGATACTCCCGGAATTCTCCACCCCCGCGCGCGCATACACGCGGGCACGTGTGTGTGTAGGCGAGCGTTCAGTTTTTGGCGTTTCGCGCGGTCGCCCGGCGCCTTCGCCGTCGCATCGGAACGCGCGTCGGATTGTAATTTGAGGCGCACAACACCTTCGGGAGTCGAATCACATCGCCGCATACGCAAACAGCGCGCGACAGTAACGGGGACATAAATTCTCCCAGGAGGAAACGGCCGCGGCGCCGCCGCCACCGACACCGCCGCTCTCGCGGGCGACGGCATACGTTATCAACTCCGCGTGCGCTTCGGCTGCGAGATGTATAAATCAAGCGCGAAGCCGCCGCAAATGTCGTCGGGGAAACAAAACGTGGAAAAACGCGCCGCCCGCGACGTGAATCTCTAATGTCTTTAATAAAACCACCCCCGCGACTCGGTTTTTTCGAGGGTTCGGTAAAACGTCCGAGACGAATATCCGCGCTGTCGGTTGGCTTCACTTGTTACGCCAATATAGTTTTTCCTTCGATCGGGCGCGTTCGGCGAGACGCGGGGGCGGTTGGCAGTTAGCGCGGGTGGCGGTATTCGGCGTCGCGGCGACGCACACAGCTAGCTCGAAACTAGCCCGCCGCCGCCGCGCCGCGAGCAGCAAACCGAGGCGAAGGTGAAAGATATTGCACACTGTTGCTCTCGTTGTCGGCGGCGAGGGGGTGCGCGCGGCACCTACGCGTCCCTCGAGATTACACACATTACTACGTTCTCGACGCTTCTGATTGCCTTGAGACCGACAATTCCCAAGGCAACCAGACGTGCTCGACGTGCACAAACGCACGAGCGAGCGCGCCAGTCGAGTTAAGCCGCCGCCGCCGCCGCGCCTCGACCTCCTCGCGCGGCATTACGCATCGCTCGCCGCCCCCCCGCGAGTTCGATTATGTCGCCGGCGAAGACCGCATAGATAATCGCGGCGTACGTGCGACGCTTAATTTAATCGGACGATAAAAATCCCGGCGTTGTCTATTTATTAATTTGTCGCACCGTGCGTTGGCGCAACCCTCTCTAATCGCGCCGGAGAATTGGGGTTAGCGTTCGAACGGCCTGCCCCACGCGAGAGGTCAATTTGGCGGCGCGGGTTTGCGTTTTGTTCGCGTCGTTTTTGCCGGCGGCAACGCGCCGCGTCGCGCGTTGCGCAACAAACGGGACAATCGCATTTATTAAATCCTCATTATCGCTGCCGATTTATAATTGAATCGGCCGCAAACGGGACGATCAATCGTGCATTACGTATGCGTGCGCTCGCGCCGCTTATTAACGCAGCGCGCCCGCCGCCGCCGCTGGTAGCGCTTGTTCATTAGCGCCGCCGCCGCACCGAAAAGAATTAATTCCCATAATTTATGCCGCACGTCGATGCGTTCGCTCGGCGGCACGTGACAAACATACGCAAACTCATTAAGTGATACAAAACGAACGCGCACTTTGTTGCGCGCAACGCGCGCGTCATCCGTAATGCCGTCGGCGGCGGCGGCGGCGAAACAAAAAGACGCTGATTCGGACGGGCGCGACGCTTTCGTCCCTTCTCGCCGCGGCGCCGTATCGCCGCGAGTTTAGGGGCGATTTCCGGCCGCCGATCTGCGGGATCCTTCGCGCTTCATCCTTCCCGTGCCGGAAGCTCGAGCCGCGGCCGACCGACCACCTGACACGAGCGATACTGCAGGGGATTTCCTTGTCAAATGATTCAGTGCGGGTTCGCCCTAAACGAGTCCCATCCGACTCGAGCTTCCGACGAGCCGATTTTCGCCGCGAGCGTCCACGTCGCGAGTAGATTTCGACATCAACAAGTGCTGATGCAATTGAAAATCTAAATCCCGACCGAGGAGATCGAAACAAGGCGGCGCATCGACGGAACGGCTGAGAACCGGTCGGAGACGCAAAAGCGCCGCTCTCCGGGACGAGGACGTCCCGAGCACTCCCGGATAATTTGTCATTGGATATTTTATTAAATTTTATGTGCGAAATTTTTGGCACGCCGCGCGATGTTTTGCTCTCCGCGCGCCGCGGCGATCGATAGACGACTCTTGCGGCGATTGCGTATAAATCGTTGCCGAAATTGGCCCCGGCTACACGTGTCCGGAGGCCGGGGTTGATAAAATGAAAACGATAAATTCGACCTCGCGTTTAATCCGAGACGAAGTGGGTTTTTAGGATTTGCGGTCGATTTTCTGGGTCAGCGATCAAAGAAGATCATGGGATTAAAAACTGCAGAACCTTTTTCACCCCTTTTCCGCCCTCCCGCCGTTGTATCAATTCCGCACGGAGCACATTAACGGCGGAAAAATTAAATCGCGACGGTCCCGTGCCGATATACAACGCGTTTCGTGCCGAAATTGCTGCGCGCGCGCGAAAAATAACTCAGGGGATGATTTCGTCGGAACACGCTGTACATTCGATTGTTCTGCACTTACTACCGTAGTTGGTTCAATTGGTTTGCTTTCGAGTATAGATTCGATTCTCTTGGGTTGAATTAAAACTTTTGAATGCGTTCGGGCCGATTCTATTGGAAGGGATTACGCGCGCCAACCCCCGCTGATGGCGGCGCGGCGCCTGGCCCGCACAACCACCACTTCCGCTGATCGATTGAAATTAAAACTTCATGTTTCCGCCTCGCGTCGATTCGCGATTTTTTGCCGGGCGGCCGTTTCGATTGTGGAGTGCTCCCCGTTCGCGTCTAAGAGGAAAATCGCGTCGGGCCAGGAACAATAGATAACGGCGTCATTATCTTTTGTTTTGCGCGAGCGCGCGCGCGCGTTAATATGTCGATGCGCTGATAAGTGCCGCGCCCCGCTGATAGATGATCCGTCAGGAGCAGCGGCGGCGGCATGTCGGGGGAGGCGCGCCGCGACCGCGTCGCATAACGGACAAAAAGTGCATTGTGCGAAGGTGTGGAAAAAAGCGCGGCGCGACGCGAATTTTCGGGCGGATTCGACGTCGCCGCCGCCGCCGCGGAACGCCCGGGCGTTTTTAGTATTCCCGCGCCGAGCCGCCAACTCCGCCGCGCCCGCCGCCCGAGTTCGCGCCGGCACCGGCGCCGTTAACGCCCGCATTTCTATTCGCCGTGCATTTTCTCAGACGTTTGTTCGTGACGTGATTTGTGCGACGGCGGCGACGATACCGTTTCCTCGTCGCGCGCCGTCGAGATGTGCAAAAACGCGACCGCAGCGGAACCGAGGATTCGCAGCGGCTCCGCGCCGCTAACAAACGCCGCCGCGGCCACGGGGACGGCGACGAGGGTTTGCGGCGGCGGCGGGCGTCTCTTTCGCCGCTTAATGCTAGGCAAACACAAATAAATTGCGCCCACGGCAGATTCCGCCCCCGTCGAGCGCCGCCCATACAGGATGTCGCACTGCGCCATAGATAACCTAACTTGTCGGCTAACAGGTTGCCGAATCTGTCAGCGCCGCCATTACCTCCGCGCGGCGGCGTCGCGGTTGCGTTACGTTTGCGCGAATTGCAGAGGGAACTTTACGGAGCGCCGGCATTATCGCCAATGCGCAATCGTTTCCGCCATAAAGTGGCAAAGTAGCACTTCGGCGCTGTACTTAGTCATCATTACTTCTAGTTTATGCCTTGCTCCATTAGTACGGCTCTCCGCCGCACGGGGAGCTGGCGCGAGGCCGCGCGCGCAATTTGCATGCCGGTTGTGCCGGCCTCTCGATGTTTTTGCACGCCGTCAACTTCTCTCCGCCGCCCCCCGCCCGCCCTCCTCCCCCACGAGCGACGCGGACGCGGATGATGCAATAAAACGCGAATATCTGGGGGCCGTATAACGTTCATGAATCATAAATTCTCAAAAAGTTGTGTCGCCCGCGGGCGGGCGCGCTGGTGGCTGCGTTTATATCCGCCGCGTGCGCGGAATGCGAATACAAACTGTTGCAGTCCCGGCCGCGTAGCCGCGCAACTCCCGACGCACCGTCGCCGCCGCGCCGCCTCCGACGCTCGAAAACTTGCGCGTCCTCCGCGCCCCGCCCGCGACAGGTCGCGGCGCGCAATTAATCCGCGCGCGCAATCGCAGCAATAAACGCGAGCGCCGAGATAGATAGCGTTATCTCTCGCATTTACCGCCCGCGAGCGGCAAAAAATGAGCGCGCGAGGAAATCTTGGGGCTCGACGAGAACGCACAAAGGCCGAATTTGTCGACGCGCAGCTTCCCCGGCCGCCGGCGCCGGCGATTACGGCTTTTATTATTCGGTGCAAAAAAACATGCTTTTTTGCGCCCGCGCGGAAAATCAATTTTTACGCCGCCCGAGCCAAAACAATCAATCAATGCACGTCGTGCCTACGATGTCAGGGTCGATTACGCGCTCCTCGTCGCTGACGCGTCCGCGGCCTCCCGGACACTCGATGGCATGCGAGGTTAGGTCGACCTCAAAATCGAGGTTATGTTATTATCAAATCCAGACGATCCGGCCAATTTATGTTTACGACGCTCATGCGAGCGCCCCTAATCTCGCGCCGGCGATCTCTTATTTTGTTTTTCGCTCCCCAGCTCGGCCGTCTTTCTGGCTGTCTCCGGCGTCACGCGTCCGGGTGCCTGGCGGTCGTTCCAATCGGATTGGTATCAGCCGCCCGAAACGCGGCTATCGCTATCTTCGTCATCGGATATCGAGGCGAGCGCGAGGAAGGCCGATGAGCACATTAACGCCAACTCATTTCCTATTCACCGGCGCGACGCGCGGCGGCGGCGGCTCGCTTCGAGAGAGGCTTATCGTCCGAAGAGGAGGCGCGCGCGACACGGTGTTTGTACACGCGCTCATCCCGCGGGAGCGCCCGATTCTTCCGCCCGCCTCGACTCCAGCGGCGCTCCCGCGCGCCTCTCGGGGACGCTTCCAAATTTTATAAACTAACGTGCGCAACATGTTTATGAACTGGCATTTACATACCGTGAAGCGGGGATTTACAATTTCCAACGTTTATCAAGTTTTGCGCCCGGAAAGAAGCTCGCCCGTGGGGGGCTGGCGGGGCGGCGGCGAAATTAAGCTCTCGCGCGCGCGACGGCAAAGACAAGAAGACACGAAATCCACATCGCGGTCGTCGCTCGCGTCGCGCCGCGTGACTCGCAATTTACATGCGCGCGATTTTATCCGATTAGGGCTGAAGCAAGGGTTGATTTTGATAATTATTTAATTATTTCGACCGCCGCGCGCCGCATTTTAAGCCGGCGGGCGAGATTTATTCGAACGCGCCTTTCTCTCTCTCCGCGTGAATTATGCGCAAAGACGTTCGGAGAGCGTAACAAATCATTGCGTACGTGTGCCTGCCGGGGGTGTAACAGGTAAATGATGAGTGTGCTATGTGCGTGCGTGCGGGGGGCGAGCGAAGGGCGAGCCGGGTTTTCGGCGCGCGCGCGGGGTTCGGGCGGCGGCGGCGGCGGCGCTGCGCCAGCGCGGCCATTAGTCATCGGACGTCCGAGCCCGGCCGATTCGTGTCGACACACGCGAAACGTCATTCCGAAAAGCGATTTATTCTTGGCAAACTATAGCGTTTGTCAATATCAAATCTCTGCGCGGGAGGAGCCCGATGATATGTTGTGGCGGCGCGTGACTCCGCTCTCAAAAACCGATTTTCCAGCCGCCCACCCCGGGCCGCGGCGCGCGCGCGGGGTTGCGCACCGCGCGGCGCCGGCGTCTCTCTTCTTCCGGGCGGCGCGCTGCAGTGCGTTCGTTCGCGGCGAGACCGCAGGATTCGGAATGTGCGGAATCGAAATCGGAATGTAGCGCTCGCTCCGAGTCGGTTGTTCTTTCATCGCGTCGGCGGTCGGGTTTGCGCAGGAGGGCGGCGGCGGCGGTGTAGCTACGCAAAGCGCACGTCCGCGCTTCCTTTCGCCGCGGGCCCGCCACGCTTTATGCCTGTTTCGCGCGCAATCTATATAAATTATAGGACGGGTATTATCTTCGCGTTTTTCCGATTTATGGACCTTCCGTAATTGCTAGGTAAATAACGCCGCATCGCCGGCGACGCCTTTTGTGCTCGCAGCGGATTTATTCGCGCGCCGACGCCCCCGCGCGCGCGTAATCGCGCGCCGGGATTTCCTTGTTTGCGTATTATTGTTTTAAATCAGCGCGCGCCTTCCGCTCGCCCGAAGCGCCGGCGATGTTTGCTTTTTGTCCCGCCGCGCTTCGCGACTCGATCGTTCGTGCAGAACGTCTGCGAAACTTTGCGTCGACGGCGACGTTCGATTCCTCGACTTGGCGCCGCGACTTCTTCGTCCGCGAGTTCGGCATATTTGCGTACAATTTCCAATAACTTGCAGCGGCGCCGCCCGCTCGCAATCACGTCGTGTTGGCGCTGCACAAATCGCGCGAAACAAAATAAATAGCCGAGGACGGCGGCGAAGCGCAGCGCCGTCTGATTGATGGCGGCGTTCGCGCGACGTCGGGGCGCGCGCATTCATTTATGGAGTGAAAAATATTTGATTTAATCTGTTGTGTAGACAAAGTAATCTCCAGCGATAAAAGTACACAAGAAGTCTCGCCTTCCGTTAAATGAGCCAATATGTCATCCCCCCATCGCCGGGGACGTGTGAGACTGCGTGGAAGGCCGCGTCGTGCTCTCCCCAATTTGCTCCAAACACAAGCCAGAAGTGTCACATACCAATTGTTCTAAATAACAACAAAGCGCAAGGAAATGCCGCAAAGTTCCTCGATTTTTTTGGCAATGAACTTGTCAGAATGGGGCAGAATCGAGGTTAGGTTTAGGCGTTTGGAGGTTACGCTAGCCGGGACGATGTTTTTTAGCTGTTTTGACATTTAGGTTAAATATTAGTTGTTTTTGTAACAATGGCTGATCTTTGCGTTGCGGCAATAGGCTGGAAATGAAATATGAGGGTGAATTCGAGGGACCTTGGCATTTGCTTAAATTATGCTGAACAAGTGGTATAAACACCTATAATTCCCCATCTCTTTAGGCGAGTCCGCGCAGATCCGCTTGTATGTCAGTTTGTCAGCGTCGTCGGCGGCGTCGGCGGCGGCGGCGGCGTTGTCGCGCGCGCTCCTCCTCCCGCGCTCCTTCGCCTAGGAAAGAAAATAAAATGTTTGACAAATAGCGCGCTCGTAAGTAAACATTGAGTCGTCGAGGGCTGTTTACTCTGCAGATGACAAGTGGCTGCCTGTTAACGGCCTCTCGCCCGCCCCACTCGGATTCACCACTCGCGCGCGCCAGCGTTCGGCGGAATTGGCGGCGGCCATTAACATAGGCTCGACATGACCATATCGATAGTCATAGAGGGCCGCGGGGGCGGCGAAGAAAGCTCCGCTGCTGGCGAGAAAGCAAAGTTTTCAATTGTGCTCAAAGGCCACTTTGCTCTCTTATCGATCACCCGCTTTTCAAAGGAAGTCAAGACGGACTACGCAAAGGACCCCGCGGGGCGTGTTTTTCTGGAAACCGGGCCGCGGGACGACGGGGCTAATCCTTAATGGCGCGCTGCTCTTCGCCGTAATTAAAAAACGTCCGCGACGCAAAGGGCACCTACTGCAGCGGGGGCGGGCGCGGACGCGCTCGTCGAAAATTGGAAATGAAGTGATTGCATTAGAATGCTGCATCTGCAGCGAGACGCGCGCGCGCGGGGGCGGCCGGCTGCAGGAACTTAAAAGCTTCGAAAGTGGCGCGCGCCACTTGGCGCATAGTTGGGATGCTTTACTTTCGCCGCCTCCGCCTCCTCGCAGCCGGTCGTTCCACATGCATAATGTATACCTTCCTCGGGGGTGCGCGCGCGCGCGCGCGCCCGAGACATTTAGATATTGTTTACCCCGCGCCGCTCGCCGGAGGTGGCGGAGGTGTCAGCGCCGCGCTGTAATATGATAATAGCCGCGTGATTAATCGCGAGAGGGTCGCGGCCTCGTCGCGCCATCCTCGAACTTTGCCTATTTGTTACCCGCGTCGCCTTCGACTCTTCGGCACCCTTTGTAGTCGACATGCTTTATTATGGCGTAACATCATTCCGCCACTTACTGCAACTAACCTGGCCCCTTTCGGCGGCGGCGGCGCTGCGCAAACATAATAAAGAAATATTAGCGCCGCGCGCCGATCAATTTGCGCGGGCAAGCAACATCGACGATTTAATTAAAAAATATCGGCCGGCCTTGCGTTTTAGTTTATCGGGAGCGCGCGTCAAGTCTCGTGACAGTTTTATGATGAGGAAATGTTTTCCAATTTGACT
>JARRAA010021355.1:0-11443 GCA_030557295.1 Ecitodaemon sp. MM-2014 | reverse complement strand
TTATTGCAGTCTTGGAGTGTCCAAACGTAACTAAAGTGATGAAACTGCAAAAAATTTTGATGAAATATAGTTTAGGACTTTTGTTGCACGAAATTTCAGTGATTGTGTGTTTGTCGTAGGGCCAAATGGGCATCTCCGTTCCAACTTGGGCAGAGAATTATTTTCCGGGAGCGATGTTAGCCGAAACTTTAAAATACTGGCGGGCAATGGCCAAATACAAGACTCCGTTGGTCGTCGGTAAAATTTTAACGCCATTTCATGTCCGCCGATGCTTCTTGATCGTTTTCCAGGCGAACTAACGAAAAGAATGAACAGAGTCAATCTTGCGAAAGCGCTAAACTCGAAGAGTTCGACTCCGGCCAAAATGTACCTCTACTCTTGTCACGACACGAACATTTACATCTTTTTAGGTCTGATGAAGTACAGATTACTGGATGGAGTCCAGTATAATGCACAGTTTTATCTGGAACTGCATAAAATCAACAAGGAATTTTTTGTCGAAGTAAGTAATCCAATGGTACAAACGTTTAATTCAATTTGATGTGCTGTTGAATGCAGGTTTACTTCAAAAATGGAATATACGCAACTGTCGAGCAGTTGCGATTACCGGAGTGTGATTACACTTGTCCACTGGATAAGTTCATCGAGTTAACGCAGTGGGTTTATAGTCCTGCGCCAGTTTGCGAGACATATCCAGGATTGCCCGCTTTGTCTTAATGCACATTGCTTGCATTCGGTGTTTTGCGAAAGTCTTGCTGAACTAGTGGTAGTGATTTGTCGTTTTTAGATTTTAGTCAGCCGCAAGTTGTTTTTCCAATTAAAATCTTCGTGAACATAATGGAATCGCACTCCGCAAATGTTGCTATCCGAGTTGGCCGCTGTTGTTACTATCCAAGCTGATTGTTGTTATTGCTTTGGTTTCTGCCTGTTGTTTGCGTTATTTCTTCTGTATTTGAAGGTTCCCCTCTCGAGTAGTTGTCCTTGAAGTGTTCAAATGATTAATATGCAGTGAAAGCCTCAAAGGAGAAAATGTTTGAAGGCAACGACAGAATACCGAAAAGCCCAAAACGTTCCGTGGTGTGTACGTTTGGTTGCATACATTGACTTGGCGTTTCTGACTTTTCCATGTGAATTTCGTCCGTTTCGGAAAGTTTTTCCCACGCCCCACCGAGTCCTGCTACCCGAATGATCCTTATCTTGTTTGCGCTTATCCTCCGTGCGGGACCGGCCAAGTAACGGACGCAGGACGAGCGCATTCGTTTATTACAAGTTTATCGACGATCATCACTCGCCCGAAGAATTTTCGTTCGCGTCCTCGGGCCGTAAACGATGCCAGGATGCTGTGCAGCATGTCATAGCCGCTTTTCCGAAGGATCTCAAGAAAAACGAGGAAGACCTAGAGACCTAGACCTAGAGACGTGTGGACTGAAAAGTCGAATCTAAAAAACAATAATCACACAGTATTAGTCCAAATGCAAAGCTCAAAGCAAAAAGGGACACGAGGTAAACGAGAAATAAGACGACAATAATCGTTTGGTAGTAGGAACATATTATTGAATAAAATTGCACTGTAATTACAAATTACTAGTTCACTTGTACATTTTTCAAATGGCAATCGTGATCGCTACCGGCACAGACTACATTTCACGAGTCGAATATCTTTGAGATTTGTGAATTACGCGCAATTTACGAATAAACATAATGTGTAAAAGTGTCTCAACTACGAACTAAAAGCGGCGCGCGCGGGCCGCGGCCCGCCGCGCCGACCGCACGGACAGCCTAAACGTAAAACTAATGAAACAAACGAATAACGTGAATAACGCATTTCGAAACGAGCGAGGCGAGCGCTCGCGCGCTCCCCTCGACCCTAGCGTACGTTATAAGTGGCATAGACTTCAGTCTTAAATTCTCCCTTCTCATCAAAAAATGTCGAGTCTTCCAAAACAGGCGACGCCGTCGAAATGAGCGTCGCCGAGAAACGATAGTTAATCTATCAAGTTAGCTTATCCGTAGTGCATTAACGTGCGCGAATATATTTCGAAACGTTTTGAGAAACCCGCGTCGTCCTTACTACCGTCGCCGTCGACGGTAGCGCCCAAAATTCGCCACGCGGTAATGCGTATAGTTAAGTACAGTCTTAAGTTATTTATCAGCTATTAAATACTCGATATACGCTGATATTCGCCAACGATTTTTTAATCATTCCCCAGCCGCCGTCCCTCTCGTCCCTAACGCTAATAATCCGATATAATCTATCCGCGCCGCGCGAAAACGCGCGCGCGCCGCTCGCACCATCGGACCAAACTCTGAACAATTGCATCGTTCACTCGTAATCGTAATCGGCACCATAAAATCTCGCTTACCGGCAGGCTTCGATACGTCGTAACAGAGGAATTGAGAATTTTCGTATTTGAAACACGTCAATAATCGCTAATACATTATCTAGCTAATCGTAAGTCCTAGCGTATTTACAAAACCTTGGTAACTATTCGCTTTCGCGGCGATCCGTCCACTCGCTTACATAATAATCACTGGTCGTGTTCGTCACACGCGTGCTCGCTCGTTACAAAAATAGATATGTCGCCCGAAGCGGCGAGATCGAAACGAAACAAATCACAGAACGCAATTAAACTAACGCGGAGAAAACTCAACACACACAAAGAAATAAGAAATGATCGGTTGTGTACTAACTACGCTTAAAAAATAGATTTGATTAGGTCTTGAGTTGCATTCGGTAAAGTCGTCGCCGTTTTAAGCAATCGAAGGCTCCTCGTCAAGGTACCGCTCTCGGCGCATTGAATGCGCCCTCCCTAAGTGTAAATAGTCGTCGTGCTCTATGCGCTAAATCTACGCCTAATCCTAAACTGGAAAAATCTTTGTATCGTAAAATAACATCTTCGTCAGTCTCAAATAGATCAGTCTTGTGCGTCGCAAAAGTATTGCAAGGAGTATTGATATATCGTTCGTGCGCAGCGCGCCTCAGTCGTTAACTAACTAACTAACTAATCTAATAAACGTTGCGTAGAAACTATCGCCGAAATGAACCCGTGGCGACTTTCAATCCGCTATGGTAACTCGCGCATGCGCCATACGCAAAATTGGCACAAAAATACAATTTCTCGTCGTTGCGACGCGATTCCTGAGATCCCTGAGATCGCTATACCCTGAGAGCGTGATTAAAATATTTGCACTCTGTTGTTGCCGAAGTCGACGACGATGATCCGGCCGTCCGGGCTGACGCAGATGCCGCTCGGCCGGTCCATCTCGCCGTCGCCGGCGCCGGCGCGCCCCACCGTCCAGAGGAACGCGCCGTTGCTCTGGAACACCTGGATGCGGTTGTTGCGCGAGTCCGCGACGACGATGCGGCCCTCGTCGTCGCAGACGATGCCCTGCGGCCGGAGGAACTGCTTGAGGCCGGCGCCCTCGCCGCCGAGGAACTTCGCGTGGCTGAAGTCCGGCTCGATGATCACGAGCCGATGGTTGTTGAAGTCGGTGGCGATCACGCTGCCGGCGTGGTTGAAGCACACGCCGCGCGGCGAGTCGAAGTTCTTCCACAGCGAGTTCATGCCCTCGAAGCCGTACTTGGCGAGGTACTTGCCCTCGCCGCTAAAGAGCTGCACGCGATGGTTGCGCGTGTCGGAGACGACGATCTGGCCGACGGAGTTGGCGGCGACGTCCCACGGGTAGTTGAACTGGCCCGGCCGGCAGCCCTTCTCGCCGAACATCAGCACGAACGCGCCGTCCATGGTGAACACCTGCACGCGATGGTTGTCCTTGTCGGCGACGACGATGCGCTCCATGTGGTCGACGGCGAGGCCGGCGGGCCGGTCGAACTGGCCGGGGCCGGTGCCCTGCGTGCCGAACTTGTGGCGATAGCTGCCGTCCGGGTTGAAGATCTGCACGCGGTTGTTGCTGCGGTCCGCGACGAGGATGTTGCCGCGCCTGTCGCAGGTGACGCCCCACGGGCGGCACAGATAGCCGTCCTCCTCGCCCTCGACGCCGAACGTGAGCGACGGCTTGGCGCCGTTGTCGCGCACGACGACCGGCTTCGGCGCGCCGAAGATCGGCCGGCCGACGGTCGCGCTCGGCGGCTCGGCGCGCTCCGCCTTGGCGGCGAAGTCGACGGCGGGCGCGTAGCTCGGCTTGATCGGCGGCGCGTCCCGGGCGTGCGGCGGCTCCCTGCCGCGGCCGATGGGCGGCATCATCGTGCCGATGCTGCCCATGTTCGCGACGGCCTGCAGCAGCTGGTCGTCGGGCGGATTGAAGACGATCACGTCGTCCTCGCACGGATGCAGGTTGCCGCGCAGCGAGCGCAGCTGCTTCAGCTCGCCCTCGGCGCGCTCGTTCGCGAAGATGATGTCCAGCCCGTTGCCGGTGTCCTGGCACTCGCTGAGCATGTCGCTCGTGCGCGTCAGCTTGCCCATGGCGACGCGCAGCCCGTCCATCTGGGCGATCAGCGCCTTGCTCTTGAACGCGCGCTGCCGCTCGACGCGGATGAACAGGTCGCGCTCGCGCTCCTCCACCATGTGCACGTAGCGCCGGATCGTCTTGTGCACGTCCTTGACGGCCTGGTGCGAGCGCAGCTCGACGCACTCGCTGACGCGCTGCACGTGCGACATGGCGTCCCTGATGGCGATCATCGCGCTGCGCGTCTCCGAGATGAGCTTCGCGTTGGCGCTCCGGGCGTTCTCGATGGCGTCGTTCATGAAGACCAGCTGATGGCCGAGGTGCTCGACCATGGCGCACTCGGCGCACGTCGGGTAGCTGCAGTCCTCGCAGTAGAGCTTCACCTGCTCGTGGTGGACCTCACAAAACAGCGATCCGGTGCTACAGGGGCTGTTCGTCGCCTAAACCAAACGCAAGTCAGTCAATCGGTCGTTCACACAGTGTTTAAGGAAGCGACTTACCCTCGACGAGGAGCTGAGCGAGTGCTGCGTGGAGAGCAGGCCGATCGAGCCGTTGTTGTTAGTGAAGCGCGTGATCTTGTGGTCCTTGGTGAGGCGCACGCGCAGGTGCGCGTGCACGCACGGCTCGCAGAGCAGCTCGCTGCAGTCGCGGCACTTCGACGTCGCCGCGACGCCGTCGTCGCAGCTCGCGCATATCTCCGAGTCCTCGCTGGTGACGCACTGCAGCAGGTCGGCGATGAACGCGTCGATGGGCGGGTCGCTCGCGTCGCCCTCCACGCGCGACAGCAAGCTCGGCGGCGAGCTCGGCGCGGACAGCTCCTGGCACGACATGATGGCGCGCGGTCGTTCGCTGTCGTCCAAGTGCGAGTTTCGAAGTCGGTCGAGGGTTCGAGGGCGGAGCGGGATGCGAAACGTTGCGAGCGGGCGATTCTTCGGCAGATCTGAAACGAACAAAGCATTCAGCCTCCATTCGAGCGCAAATTTCCGAGCACAAAAGATCGAATATCACAAAAACGCCAAACTGCGCAAACACTCGAGAGCGCAGGTACGTTCCGAGAACCTTTTTGTGCGTCTCGGACTTAAGCGGAGGCCGATTCGTCGCGGGCGCCCCCGAACGCAAAACGTGTAATTTCTGGTAAATTCTACCTGTTTCCAAAGCTATTGTGGGATTGTGGGATCGCCGGGGTCGCTGACCTCGAGCGCCGCATCGAAATTCGCCGAAAAAGCGCGCGCCTGACGCGCGGGAAGCGGCGCGCTGTCAGAGAGCCGAAATTGTCAACGTGGCGCGACGAGGATGTCGCCGACGCGCTTCGATCCGCGCGCGCGAAAATGAACGCCGCGGCGCGTTGAAAGACGCCCGCGAATTGGACGCGAGTTCAATCGAAATGACCCAGATAGTAATGGAGCGAAGGCCATATTCATAACGCGCGAATATTAACCGAAAATTGACGGGCGCGCGCCGCGACCGAAATCGAGCGGCGCGCAGTCGTCGCGGCCCCCCCGAGGCGATGGAGCGAAAGTGGCGCGCCTGCAGGCTGACGGCGCACCACGAGAGCGGGCGCGTGCGCTGGTGCGTCGGCGACGAGAAGACGTGGACGACGCAGCTGAAGCGCCTGGCGTTCCTGCCGCTCGTGCTGCTGATACTCGTCCTGGCGAGCATGCTCGTCGCGCGCTTCGTCTTCGGCTATCCGGCGAGGCCCTGGTCCGAGGCGGCGGCGGCGGCGACGAGCGAGCGCGCCGCCAAGCAGCCGGAGCTCCTCGCCGAGAGGCTGGACGTCCGGGCGGAGCTGCAGACCGCCTACGTGCCGCCGCCGAGGACGAGACGTAAGCGCGAGGCGGGTGGGCCGCCGCCGAAGCGAGTGAGTGAGACCGGTGATGTTGCAGACGCGCCGTCCTTAACGCGCAACGACACAGATTACGAGGACTATCGCGCCGCGGAGAGCAGGATCATCGTGTGGAAGATCGCCGACCGCGACGAGAACCGCCTGAACGCGCCGGACGTGGACGCGCGCGACGAGGAGGCGCGCGCCGCGCGCGTCCAGCACAAGAACTTCTGGAAGCTGAAGCACACCGCCGAGGAGATCCGCAGGACGCAGGCGCAGAACATGCGCAAGTTCATGGATCCCGGCGTCGATCCCTGCGTGGACTTCTACCAGTACGCCTGCGGCAACTGGCGCCGGCACAACCCCATACCGCCGGACCGGAGCAGCTTCGACACGTTCGAGATGCTGCGCGAGAGCCTGGACTCGGTGCTGCGCGACCTGCTCGAGGAGGACGTGCCGCAGGACCCGGCGATCATCGACAAGGAGTTCTGGACGCGCCTGCGCGACGATCCGGCGAACGCCACCGCGCGGAGCAAGCGCGACCGCGACAAGCGGCACGTCTACGACTTCTACAGGATCGCCGACGAGAAGATCGTGCCGACGCCCTTCTTCCAGGTGATCCTCAATCACTCCTACCCGAAGACGGAGGACGCCGTCGTCAAGGCGAAGTTCCTCTTCAAGAGCTGCATGAACGAGGAGCTGATCAGGGCGCGCGGCATCAGGCCGCTGCTGTACCTGATCAAGGAGCTGGGCGGCTGGCCGGTGCTGGACGCCGGCTGGGACGAGAAGCGCTTCGACTTCGAGTGGCTGCTGGGCCAGCTGCGGCTGTACAACAACGACATCATCATCTCCGAGTGGGTCGGCCCCGACATCCGCAACTCCGAGGAGTACGTGATACAGATCGACCAGAGCACGCTGGGCCTGCCCTCGCGCGACTACTTCATCGAGAAGGGCAACCAGCGCTTCGTGGACGCGTACAGGCACTTCATCGCGACGGTCGCCATCCTGCTGGGCGCCGACACGGGCGCGGCGATGGACGACGCCGAGCAGATGGTCAACTTCGAGATCGAGCTCTCCGCCATCACGGTGTCGGCCGAGCATAGGAAGAACGTCTCGGACATTTACGTCCGCCTGAAGATCCGGGAGCTGCACTCGATCATACCGCAGATCGACTGGTTCAAGTACATCGGCATCGTCACCAGCAGAGAGGTGAACCCGGAGGATCCGATCGTCACGTTCAGCCTGAACTACCTGCACCAGCTGGTCGGGCTGGTGAGCGGCACCAGCCCGCGCACGCTCGCCAACTACCTGCTGTGGCGCTTCATCCGGCACCGCGTGAACAACCTGGACGACCGCTTCCAGGACGCGAAGCAGCGCTTCTACAAGGTGCTGTTCGGCCGGGAGCAGTCGCCCGCCCGCTGGCAGAGCTGCATCTCGCAGGTGAACTCCAACCTGGGCATGGCGCTCGGCAACCTCTTCGTGAGCCGCTACTTCGACGAGCGCTCCAAGAACGACACGCTGAGCATGACCGTCCGGCTGCGGCAGTCCTTCAAGGAGCTGCTCATGGAGACCGACTGGCTGGACGCGGACACGAAGCGCGCCGCCGCGCTGAAGATCGACTACATGCGCCTGAAGATCGGCTATCCGAACTACATCCTCAGCGAGCACCTGCTGAACCGGCGCTACCGCGACGTGCAGATCCACCCGGACCTCTACTTCGAGAACACGCTCAGCATCCTCCAGCACCTCACGCGCCTCGAGCACTCCAAGCTGACGGTGGCGGTGGACAAGAGCTTCTGGAACTCGCCGCCGGCGGTCGTCAACGCGTACTACTCGCGCAACAAGAACCAGATCATGTTCCCCGCCGGCATCCTGCAGCCGCCGTTCTATCATCGCCACTTCCCGCGCAGCCTCAACTACGGCGGCATCGGCGTCGTCATCGGGCACGAGATGACGCACGGCTTCGACGACAAGGGCCGCCTCTTCGACAAGGACGGCAACCTGAAGGTGTGGTGGCGGCGCGAGTCGATCGAGGAGTTCCACGAACGCGCCAAGTGCCTCGTCGCGCAGTACAACGCGTACGTGGTGCCCGAGGCGAACATGCAGATGGACGGCGCGAGCACGCAGGGCGAGAACATCGCCGACAACGGCGGCATCAAGCAGGCGTTCCGCGCGTACGAGCACTGGGCGAGGGCGAACGCCGGCGCCGACGAGACGCTGCCCGGCATGAACATGACGCGCTACCAGCTGTTCTTCCTCAACTTCGCGCAGATCTGGTGCGGCGCGACGCGCCCGGAGGCGGCGCGCAACAAGCTGCGCACCGCCGTCCACTCGCCGGGCCGCTTCCGCGTGATCGGCACGCTGAGCAACAGCGACGAGTTCGCCGACGTGTTCGCGTGCCCCGTCGGCTCGCCGATGAATCCGAAGAGCAAGTGCAAGATCTGGTGATCGAGATCGTATACACGAAGCCCTTTTTTTTTTACATTTATAACGATTCGTAGGTTATCATTTGTGAGTGCATTCTATGTTAGCAAGCTGTAAATATATTCCGTCCTTGAAGAACAAGCCGCTGAAGTTTTAAATGCTTGCCATTTCTAACAAAACCTAAGGTTTACTAAGGTTCGGTGTGTTCAGTGTAAACTAACCTACAAATTGACGAGTTTTGGTAGAATTTAACCTCAAATGAACGTCCTGTCAGAACGCCATTTTTAAGTGGGGCAGGGTGTCTCTGGTGCCTGCGGTGGGCAAACAATACAAACCGTTTCTAGCACGCAAACGATGCGCCACTGATCGAAGCGTCACCCAACCTTTTCTTGGTTGGTTGGTTTGTCCATCATAGAGCTCTGACCAGCTGGCATTCTAGTCCAGTTGCACAGAGCTCTGGAGACCATTCTGCCAGGACGCCATTTGAGTTGCCTGCGGTGGGCAAACAATAACAAACCAGCGGTCCAAACAACTGGAACAAGTTGAAGCAAGTAAGCGTGGCGACTAGCACTCAGTCAGTCACCGCGCCACCGATCGAAGCGTTGCCAAACCTTATGTTGGTTCGGTTGTTTGACGTTCGGCGGCGCGGCAGTCGCCGCGCTTGCTTCAACTTGTTCTAGGCGTTTGGTGACCACTGGTTCGTTATTGTTTGCCCACCGCGGGCGACTCAAATGGCGCCATGACAGAACGCCGAAATGGTCCGTTTCGTGCGAAGATTTAACCTAAAGTTTACTAAAAGTTGAGTGTTTTCAGTGTAAACTAACAAATTGACACATTAACCTCAAATTAATAAAGCCTTCCAATCCAGTTGTACAGAGCTCTGTAGACCATTCTGTCAGGACGCCATTTGAGTTGTTTACGGTGGGCAAACAATAACAAACCAGTGGTCCAAACAACTGGAACAAGTAAGCGCTGCGACTAGTACGCAGACACTGCGTCACTGATCGAAGCGTTGCCAAACCTTCGTTATGTCGATTAGTTCGTTCGACGCTTCCATCGGTGGCGTGGTAGTCGCCACGCTTGCTTCAACTTGTTCTAGTCGTTTGGGGACCGCTGGTTTGTTATTGTTTGCCTACCGTAGGCAACTCAACTGGCGTCATTAATTCCACTACTAACTAAGTGAAAATTAACCTAGAAAATCCTAAATTTGAACATGATTCACTTCTACCATGAGAAACACGAATAAATTCCGTTATAACCTCAAAGTCCCTCCCGATCCTAATAGAATCTACCCAAAAATGGCTCTATTAAGGTCCGCTTTTAAATTTAAATCATTTTTTTCGCAGAACTTCCCCGAGTGTCCATTCACTCGGAAATTCACCCCATTCCGTGGCGCGCGCGCAATAAATAACGCAAGCGCTCCGAAAAATGCGCCGTGCGTGCGGAATATTCCACGGCGCGGTCGGGGCAGAGGGTCGGGCGTGTGTTTACCCTAAACGCCCCAAAAAAAAAATCAATGCGGCCCCGCCGCATTGTCGAGCGCGCCGCGCGCTACCCCGCCGGCGGAAAGAAAGCGCGAGGCGGCGCGCGGGCCCGCCGCCGTGCCCCCTGCGCCTTCTCGGAAGCGGCGCAAGGGCGGCGGCCGGGGCATGCGTCGTCGCGCGCAACCCGCGGCCGGTTGGGCATGGTCATGGTCGCGGCGGGCGACGCCGAGCGAAGGAGAGACGCGCGCGGAGCGAGCGAGCGAGACGGAATAGCGGATCGTTATTTTCGGAAACGCCACTTGAGCTCGACGCTCCGTGCGGGCCCCGTTAGGTAGGTCCTGCGCGGCGCGCACACCGCGTTTCGAATGGCGCAGTCCCCGCCGATAACAGCGACCGCCGAGCGCGCTAAGATGGCGAGGCGATGCGATTTTGTTTCGTTGCTAGCGACGTCTGCCGTGGGCAGCATGCATTACGCGACCTTGCAGCAGGGGAACAAATGACGAACGCAACGAACCCGACGATCTGCAAACTCGCCGCAAACCATCGCAGTACGAACGATAACAAATGGTGGAACATTCGAGTCGAGAACGTCGAACGTAAACAAACATGGTGACCCCGTCTCTTATCAATGTCAAGTCCCCGATTGCAGTTTTGCGCAAATCCTCGCGACACCTCGTGTTCCGCATCCTTCGCTCGCAATTAGCTCCTCGGCGCTCCTTCTAACGGAGACAAAAGGCGAGAAACGAACGAGCGGAAGACGGGGCACGGCACGGCGTGTGTAATAAATGATAATGCGCCTACCAGTTACGCTGCCATGGACGTGTGGTGTGCTTCGGGCCGCGCCGCGCCGGCGGAGATGTCGGGTGGTGCTGGAGGATGTTCTGGCCGCTTCACATTTCACCGCGACGGACGCAACGCACTGCCGGCGACCTCGATGGCAACTGCGAGCCGCGGCGCGCTCGCGGAGGGCTGCTTCGGGCGGCGCGCTACCCTCGCGCAATCCCTACCCTAGCTCAATTCGCGGCGCATAGCCGGCGCGGCGCGCGTCGCCGGCGTACGCCGAATTCGGGTGCGCTCGATGCGCGGCGTGCATCCGAACCGCGTCCTCGTCCCGCCGAGCGGCCCGTCCGCTGACGCCGTCTCTCTCTAGCGTCGGGCAGGAGAGCACGGGTGGCGCGCGTGGGACGGGTAGGATTTCGGTCGATTCGGCGTGCGAAAACGATCGAGACGGAGACGGAGGACGCGGCGGGGCGACGAGCGAGGCAAGTGGCAGATTAGCCGGCTCGGGGACGCCGAGGATCGCTGC
>JARRAA010021353.1:2148397-2163617 GCA_030557295.1 Ecitodaemon sp. MM-2014 | reverse complement strand
CTTTTTCGTTATGAACATCGAGAGACCCGAATACAACGAGAAGATATTGATTGGGCACATGTTGGCACCTGTTGCTTTCTGGGGCAACGTGATTACTCCTGCTTTTCGGTACGGCCTTCCGAGCATCGAGGAACCTGTGATTGTAAGTTCCCATCGGACCATTTTAAGAAGACATGTACATTGAGAATTATTAAAGGTTCAACAAGACAGGGTGCAACTTTATGAATTTTTGCCGCGTACAGTGAACGAAATGCTTTGGCCCACGGTGTGCGCACCAACGTCGCCGTTCTTTTCGATTTGCAAATTTATCTTCGGCTCCATCGTCGGTTTCAACAACGAGCAACTAGAAGACGTAAGAACGTTGCGTGACTTTGACTAAAATCAACGAAATCAAGAATTTTACTTTAAGGAGATGGTACCGATCATAACAGGATCCCTCCCGGCTGGTGGATCGATGCGAGGCGCCCTCCACTTTTCGCAATTGGCCAAAAGCGGAAGGTTTTGCAAATTTGACTACCGAGTGACCTCAAAGAATGTTGAAAAATATGGTCAGGCTTCTCCTCCCGATTATGACCTAAGTAAAGTCACCGCGCCAGTTGTCGCACACTACGGAATGAACGATTGGTTACTGCATTACAAGGTAATTACAAAAGTACTATGTCCTAGCAAAACGCTTCGAATTAAAACATAAAATCGAAGGACGCTGAAAAAACGACGAACATGTTGGGCAACGTCGTGGTCAACAACAAAATAAAGTCGAAAAAATTCACCCACGCCAACTTCCTGTGGGCCAGAGACATCTTCGCCCTGCTGTACGACGACATCATAAACATAACACTGCGATACGTCTGAGATTTCTATTGTAATTTCAGTTTGTTAATGATTCTTTGCCAAGCAATAATAAATCAACATATGCTCACTTTATATAAAAATTCTACTTAATATCAATTTTGATTCACCGTCCTCCCGCCTCGAACAGAATCAATGCGCACGCGATGCGCCCGTTAAAGCATAAACAAGAATGGAAACGAACGAGTGAATGAGTCGAGACGCCGCATCGCGGCCCTTGCGTCGTTCGAGTCGCCTCGTCTCGAATTGGCGAATGCGTAATTAATAATCGAATATGGTTGTTAAGAGTAATCATTACAATGAATAATAATAAAATTAATGTATGTACAAGAGAGATTTTACAAAATAACGACAAAAGATGCGCGCGCTGCCTGCCCTCTCGTCTTGGTGTCTGCGTCGTGCGTACGCGTAATATGTAACTATCCTTATAGTTAGATATCAATAAAACTTATGGCAAAATGAATTAATTAACGTCGCGAGATTACAGTGTTGTGTGTTTCGATTGTTTTTTTACAGTATGTATAAAATTTCCTCGCATTTCTTCGACCTCGACTTTTTACAAATATCTATGATAAATTTAGTTTGTTTTGTTCTTAATATATGTACACGATTTTTGTTTTGCTTGCATTCATCTACGCAATACGAACGTAAATTTGTTATTGTAAAATGTAACATTTAAATCTCCTTCAGCATTGTTATGTACACGTCGTAGCCTACGCATTTTATAGAGTTTACATACGAAGTTACGTCTACGCTCCTGATCCTCGTCGGTGGTGCTCGTGTTTCAAGTCTTTATCATTGAATTAATGGTGGTCGCTGCAGGAAGAGGTGCTCGATGCAGTCCACCTCGCCCCAGTATTTTCTTACATATAAAAATAGCTGAAAAGACAAACCGCGCCAGGTAAGTTATCGAATTTACGAATGAGGCGTGCTTTATTTACCTGTCCTAGCCATCGCTCATCGGCCAGGAGTTCGTTTAAGATGCACGTTGTGTCCTTTTGGCCCTCCTTGATGCGTTTATCCTGCACGCGGCGCGCGCATTCCAAATACATCAGGTACTTTTGATGAGCGATTTTGTTGTACAGTTCGACGCGTTTCGAACATATCCGGCACATCATGAAGTCCTGACGAAAACAAAGCGAACAGATTGAAAAACACGAACGCGCACGAGCGAATTGCTGAAATACCTTCTCGTTCGGTGCGTTGAGATCGGGCTGGACCATCTCCAAAGTGACATCGTTATATGGCTGACCGAAAAATATCAGTCGCACCGACGCGCCGGGAGCGTCGCACGCCGCGCACCTCTTCCCCATCGCGTCCACGCAGTCCGTGAAGGTGTTGAAGCATGGCCACGTGCCTATCACGCCCAGCAGCTGCATGGACCACCGGAAGCAATACACCAGCTTGTTCTTTTTGCTCATGGTGAGATCATCGATCATTTTCACGTTTGTCAGAAAATAATCATCTGCGCAAAAACAACAGGAGTAAGTAGGTAAACGTGAGACCACTTGAGCAAGAAAACCGTTTTAACAAACCTTTCTCTTGGAAGATTTCCTTCAAAAAGTTGCAATCCAAGGCTTGCGAAATTAACGTCTGAATATACACCTCGAAGTTGTCCTGGTAAACTTCGTGCGATTTAATCGACTTCTCTTGCACCTCTTGATCATAAATCACCAGCTCGTTCCGCAGGAACTCCACGACGGTTTCCAGTTGATTCTGCATCCGGAATTTGACGGGCACCGGCACGTACATGTGCTTACTGTCCGCCATCAAGGAAGAATACTGTAAAGAACACTCGGCTTAATTGCAAGTTCTTAAATTGAATGTGCACGACTTACAGTTGATATATTTTTATACAATCGAATGCCGTTCTCGTCAAACGACTCGTATTTCTGCAGGAGGTTCTTCCCGTCGATGCGCCAAAGCGCGGGCGGCCATTGGAGATTCAGCTCGGACTTCAGCGCCAGAAACTCGCCCGGCTTGAACGCCCCGTCGATGCTGGAATTGCTGATCGCGTACTCCTGCTTCGCGACGGCCGTGGCGAGATTGTCCTCGAGCGTGAGCGCGGTTTTCGCCCCCGTGCTATCCAAGACATTGATCCCGGCGTCGTGAGCGGCCGCGGATATAAGATTACGCGGCGATTTGTTCTTGAACGGCGGCCGGCCTCGCTTCCGCCTCACGGGCTCCTCCTCTTCGCCCGCGGGTCGTTCCGCCGGCGTCCACGCGGGGTCCGAGTCGGAGTCTTGGAAGTCCTGGCTTTCGTCCAGCCCGCCGTCCTCGTCCCTCATCGAATTCGGATTTATCCGATCCTTAGCCGCGCGCTTCGTCTGCTCTCGCCGCGGGATGTCCATGTCTGCAAAGAACAACTCATCAGCGTCTGTTTGCGAAGGCGAATCGCCGATATGATTAAGTGATTGCGGTGAAGTGGAATATGAGAGAAGTCTAAGACGTGTGACAAGTGTGAGTAACAGGTGGGCGGCGTTATGGGGGTAGCTTGTAAACGACAGAGCGTTACCATTGACGGGTTCGAGATCGATCGACTTGGCGCGTTTCTTGTACGGCCGACGCTTGCGTTCTTTCTTGTGCTTCCGCCGCGCGTGCTTGTCGCCCTTGGCGAGCGCGTGAGCGCCGCCGATGCCCATGTCAAAGAACTCGTCGTCGGACGAGACGCCGTCGTCGGAGCTGTCGAACGCGCACTGCTTGCGCACTTTGGGTAAAGGAAAGTATCGGGGATCGTCTTGCGGATCGCCTAGAATGGGCAACACATGCGAACGTTGAGAATACTGCGCTAAGACTAGTCGGTGGCGAGTGAGCAAGAACGGAAATGTAATTTTTAATAGTAAGTTTAAGTACCATGCGTCAATTTTACAGTAGCGACAGGCGGATGCAGCGCGTGTGGATGGCCGTGCGGGCCGGCGGGCAGCGTCGAGGCCGACGCGCCGTTGACCTCGTGTCGCGCGCCTCCGCCGGCGTCCATCGCGTTCTTGTTGCTCCTGCTCCAGCTCGTCTTGCGCCCCTTCGTCACCGGCGGCGGCGAGTGGTCGCGCTCTCCCTGCAAAAACTTGAGATAGCTGTTGATGAAGCCCTCCTTGCCCTTGTTGGGCATCTTCGCGTCGGGCTTTCCGGGCACTGGCGGGTTTATTGCTTTGCTCTGTTGCATTTGCGGCGGCCGCGGCGTGGGCGGCGTCGTGTCGTTGAGGAAGTTGAGCTCCTCCTCGATGTTCGGCACCACCACCTTCACCTGGTCGTCGTCGGGCGGGTGCTGATATTGCGCGTTGGGCGGCGCCTGGCCGACCTGCGCGTGATTTTGATTTGGCTCGTTGTAGTTCGTGAGCGGGGTCAGCTCGACGGACTGGTAATCGGAGGGCGGCGCGATGTGGAAAGGCGGAAAGTACGGGAGCGCCTGCGAGTGCGCCGAGTGTATGTGGGGCACCATGAGCGGCTGGTGTTGCTGGATCGACTGCGACGTGAAGATCTTCGCCGGCGGCGTCGGAAGGTTCCACCGATCGAAGTCGAAGTACGCGCCGTTCTGGGGCGCTTGCGGATTGATGGCGGAGCTGTGCGCGGGCGGTGGTATCCGGCCGGGCAGCTGTTCGGGCGCCGCCTGCACCTTGTCGGTGCTTTTCCGCCGCTTTTTACTGCTCTCGGGCTTGACCTCGATCTGCGGTATCTGGCACTGCTGCTGCTGCTGCTGCTGGAGGTTCTTGACGATGCTCATCGGATCCCCCCGGCAACTGCTCAAATCCTGCAGGGTTACTTGATGGCCGGCCTCGAAGTAAGGCTGCTGCCGCTCGGGTATGCCGATGAGATTCCGCTGCGGTGGCTCGGAACGATTAGGCACGTCGATCTGCCTAGAGGGAATCTCTATGCTGTTCCCCGTTTGATAATTGTACTTGCGGCGCTGCTCGTCCCAACAGTTTTGGTTGTTCGCGGGAGCGCCGGGTCGATCGAAACGTTCAGGCACGCGTTCGGCATTGAGGGCTCGCGTTATCACACTCGGATACGTCCCGGCGGGGTTTTGCGCCGTGCCGGGACGCGGCACGGTCACGTCGAGGGGGCTAGAAGTGGCTTGATTGGTTTGCGGGCTGGAGATCTGCGAGTTTGAGTTCATGGGGCTGTTGTATAATGGATACGCCGGACTCGACGCGTGTCCGAGGGGCGACGCTTGCGAATGCGCCTGCAGCGGACTCGGTCGTCGCGGCACGACGACATTGCAGTCCGGACCGTTCGAATTGTTCGCGGACCGTTGGAAGTCGGGATCCGTATTGATGCCTTGCTGGTATTGCCTAAAACAACATCGGACATTAGCGCGAACCGTTCCGAAGACGAAATTAACGCGAGCGCAATACCTAAAGTTGCCTTGAAAATTCCTCTTCGCGTTCGAATTGTTGTAATTAAGCCGCTGTCCGTCCATGATGGAGAAGCTTATCACGCTCTGCTGCTGCTGCAGACTGGAATCCTCGTTGGCGGGCGGCGGCGCGGGCCGGCGGTCGCTCTGCGCCGTGCCCAGATCGTAGATCTTCGTCTGCGCCTTCGTTTGAATCTGCGGTGCGGGCGCGGGTTGTTTCGGCGCTTGCTGCGGCCCGCGGCCGGAATTCGCCACCTGGAAGGCGGCCGAGCGCTGCGGCGGTTGCGGCACGCGATACTCCTTCGAGTTCGCGTTCGGGGATGGATGCGACGTGCTCACGATGCATGTCTGCTGGATGTTCGGGGAGTTGGTTTGGGAGTTCGAGTAGGACTTGTTACTCGTCGACGACGATTCCGCGTTCGAATACGTCGTCGTCGGCGCTTGGTAGAATTGGCTTTTTGTTACGGACGCCTAGAATAAATCAAATATTCAGTCGTATTGCATTAACTATAAGAAAACGATGCAGAAAACTGCAGAAAACAATGCCCAGTAGGGATGCTTTTAAATTCCTATTTTGGTTGTTATTTATTGCATGAGAAAAATTACGCGAATTTCACGATTTGGGAGATTGTTTTCGTAAGGTGCAGCTAACGAGATTTACTCACGTCTCGTTCAATTGGTTTGTGAAATGTACTCGTTTAGCAGCATTTCTTTTACGACGAAAATATTCAAATAGAAATGTAGGATTGATCAATTACGCAAAATTTCAATGTTTTGCGCAACCTTTAAAAGTGCATATCTTGTGAATATGAATCATATTTTTTCATGGCTTTGGGGACTTCACAAAAACGGTTAGTTGATAATGGAACTATGGAAATCTCGTGTGAAACATGCACTCCTTTAAACAGAACTTAGACAAAAAAATATATTGCAGTTAAAGCTAATATAAACTATCAAGAAAAAAATATAATAATAATAAAATTAAGTAATTAATTAAACCAAACTTCACGGTCACAATATTATGGGGGTATTTTTCTAATTGTACTTCACAATGACAAATCAAAATATGAATACCATTCAAAATTTCGCTGTTGTGACTATAGAATTATTATAAATGCATAAACAAAACTAAACACGTATTTAAAACTTATAATTATCATAAGAAAAATTTGTTTGGAGAAGAAACGCGCACGAATTAATTTTGTTAAAACCTAGCATTTTTTCTCAATAACTTCATTCTTCAACAACTTCCATTGCAAAATATAAAATTACCATCAAATGGAAGTGTTTTGCGTTATCGGTTGCAAGTGCGCGGACGGTTGTTTAGTCTTTAGTGATGGAGATAAGGACTCTGAGGTATAAGTACGTTAAGTTGGTTCTTGGAATTGCAAAGAACGAATGTGATTTTTAAAGTATCGGATGTCGTTGGTGTGCCCGAATTTGGATTATTCAGAACCGGGCATGAATGGTCAGTCGACGTGTAAGAGCCGAGTGAAGAGGTTGAATGAGAGCGAACATTAAAGAGTTTTACTGTGTGTATTACTGTTTGTCGCGAATTAAATCAAAAACGTTCAAATACATTCAGAAGTTTGGATGACAATACTCAAAGAACGGATTAAGCGGGAGATGTTGCGATGGAAAATGTGAAATTATGAAGAAGGTAAAGTGAAAAATCACGATCGGAATGAACTTTGTACTCACTTGGGCAGATTGATTCCTAGCAGCAGCAGCGTTTTTCGCCGCCGCCAACGAGTTCAAATGATTAATACTTTGGGCGGCGAAGTGCGCGTTAAAGTTCTCGTAGCTCTTCGCTATCGTCGTCGAGACGACGCTCTCGTGCGGCAGGACGCCGAACGGACTGTTCTGCTGCCACGCGCCCGAGTTCTGATCGAAGAACGCCTGGGCGTTGTGAAAGTCGGTGTCGGCGGTCTGCTTGGCGGCGACGGCCTGCGCCTGGGCCTGCGCGATCGCCTGCCGCTGCTGCTGCGTGATGTAGTGCGACGTCGGCTTGGCGACCGCATTGTGAAACAGCGGGCTGAAGACGCTCTCGTAGCCCGGCGGCGCCGGCAGGAAGCTGCCGGGCAGCAGCTGCGGCGCGGCGCTCGTCGTCGGCGGCGGATTGGCGGCGCCCGAGGCGGCCAAGTGGTGGTGCAGCTCGCTGCCGGCCGGCGTGCCGCCCTGCACGCCCGAGAGGCGATTATACGCGTACGCTGACCATGGTCCGACCGGGTCCATTGTGTGCACGTGCTGGGCCTGTCCGCGGGTGCGCTAGCAGAGCCATCCCATCTAAAACAAGCGGCGCATGTGGTAACTCTTCGCGACGTAAACACCGGCGACGCGGCGCCGCCCCCGGCGCGGCACGCGCGCGATTCCCATTCACATATGAATAAATCAATATCATGTATGGGGTCGGCAAGGATCGCGCACGGCGTGCCGGCCACCCGGGGCAGTCGCGCCTCCCGGACACCACCCCGACCACTCACTTCTAACTCGCCGAGGGCTTGCGACTGTGCATCGTCCGTGCGTCGGCGGTGATTGCGGCTGCGGGCTGTGTGTGCGCACTCCGCACGCATCACACCCTGGAAAAATAGTGTTCGGCCGCGCTTAGGCGGCGGCGGCGGCGACACGGGGCGTCCGCGGCCGGTCGCTGCACAACATGTTACGCACCGATCCCGCACTGGGTTCGCTCGGGAGCGCGCGCGCGGCGGTCGTCGGGACGGACGATGCGCTTTTTGCGCGACACCGATCGCGGGTCCGGCACTGTCCGGCGGCGCTCACCGCAGCGGCGGACATGCGGGGCACGCGTCACTGGTCATCGCGACGCGGACGCGCCTCGGACATTTGCAATTCGCTCGCCAACGGCCGCTTCGGCGATGCCCATTTAATAATTTTTCCTCGCGACGCACACACGCTCAGCACCAAGCTGCATTAAATCGCCATCTTGGGAATTTACTAAACAATAGAACCACTGGCGCCACCTCGCGTGCGAAAACGATCGATAACGATATTTTGAATTTTTTCATTTCGAGCCACTCAAATCCACCGCAGCGATGCATAAAAACGTAATAAATTAAACCGATAACTTATTTTTTTCACATTTTCGAATGTACACGCAGAGCATTTCGACATTGCCTTGATTGCAGAAAAACAAAACAAAATAAAAAACTTGCGGTTTGCGTTGTAAGTTGGCAGCACTGGTCACGAGTTTAACCGAACACACCAGACCTACGAACTCGATTCAAACTAGCCACACCGCTCGGAAATTCTCGTTGTTGTTAGAATATCTTTATAAATCTGCTTTATTACCATTTAATCTCGTAAATATTACATAGAATATTACGTTTGCAATGAGTTCTTAATTTTTATCAATGTTATCGAACGCCTGGAGTACCCAAGACGTGCCAATTCATCCCGTTGATCTGCTTTGTTTCCATGTTCCTGACTTGTACCACCACTAGCGACCGAATATCATCTTTATAATTTTCTTTCAAACAATCACAATGAGTTTACACTTACAATTAATTATGTTATTCGTAATCATTAAAATTTGTCATACTCTAATATTCCTGTCATTTCTATGCGCACGAGAAGAGTGTGACTTGCGTCACACATCATCATTAAATCGCATTTCGCACTCTGTCCCTAATTATCTATCTACAACATATCGCTAAGTCAATCATCATGAATAGCGCATAGTCACATGTAAAATCTAATTTGGCATTAATATTCATTCAAATTTCAACAGTATTGCCATATTCCACATTTACATAATTTCGTTTATTCCGAAAACGAGACTCCAAGTTATCGCGAAAGTGAGAGGAATTAAACCTGAAAGTTATCTTCGTTATTTTGACATGAGTTACTATTGGTTTCGGTATTTCGGAGGAGGAATGTCGTTGGTTTTTGATTATTGTTTCTTGTTCGCGCTGTTTTTGCCGTTCGAGAATAGAAATCGAGAAACTATCATATCGCTAACACAAGACGAAACTACCCTCCGGCTATTTACAGTAAATACATAAAACTACCACGACTCCTAAACCCATCGTCCGCAACGCGATCGCGTCGGGCAATGACTAATTGCAACTTATTGTTAGTCACACACTTACATCGAAATTTTTGGTATGTTCGAGCTTAAACGATTATAAAAATAAACGCGACAAGACTTCGTCTTGAAGCCATTTCGTAAAATACATATTTGTTCCATGTTCACGCTTTCCACCCATAAATTTGAATTAGCAACTGATTCGGCATCAATAAAATAGCGTAAAGTTTGTTGCACGGGTGTCGAAGGAACATGCGATTTACAGTAAATAATTAAACTTCAAATATCGTAAACGTACGTGACGTGGATAGACGTGGTAACTAAAAAGCAAGAGAGAGAATCACAAGTGTGTTTTGTAACGTGAATTAATCGTCGCCAAGGTACAATTATTAAACCCTATTCATTACACACTAAAATAGACGGCAAGATCTTGTTATCACTAATTAGACGGTGTATAATTAACTAACGAATCGAATCAATCGAAGAAAAAAAATTAACTAAACGGAAGACTAATCGCAACTAATCGTTTTTCTACGGAACTATGCGCATAAATAACGCTGCAAAAATATATTAGCTGTCTTTCGAGATGCGTTTGTTGAGTATTATATCAGTAAATGAGTAAAAGTAACAAAAATATATCTTTTGTACATTGCACAACGCAAAGGATTCAACCTAAACAAAAGGATAACTCCCGACGTTTCTTCATTTCTATTCGCTCCGCCCTGCCCTGACTGCCTATGCGTTTCATTTTTGACATTTTATTCTAAACGACTATCAAATTCGCGTGTTTGAGTTTCAGCTTTTGGTTGTGTGCTTCTTTTTGACTTTTACGTTTGATAGCGTTTCGTAGCAGTTAGTGAGTATTCGTGTAGCCTCCATTAATATATCGATCCCGCCGCGCGCTCGCGAAACGAGAACGAGCGCGGGCGTAATTCGTCAAAGCTTCTATCAGATTGTAATAGCTGCGCTCGCGACTAGATTGCGTAAGGTGAATAGGTGAATACTGTTATCGTTAATGCACGTTAGTGCCGAGAGACGTGATGCCGTGCGTCACGGAGTTCTCGAGGACGACGTCGAGCTCGTCCAGGGGGACGAGGATCTGTCGGAGGAAAGTCAACAAACCTCGGTTTCGCAGGAAGGAGTTCTCCTCGTACATTTCGGACGTGACGCGACACGTCGCCATCGGGATTAGCATTCGGTGCAGCAAATGCTCTCTGAAATTGCACGATTCGCATTACGAAGGCGGTCATTCGAAGTGGTCGCAAATCACCTGACGCTTAGGCAGATAAACAATTGGAACTTTCCATCTTTGCCCAGCGCTTTGCTCGCCGTCTGGATCTCGTCCACCAGGTGGCAGTAGCACCGCCAGACCGCGAGTGTCTCTTGATGATTCCGCTCCAAACTCGCGCTCCTACATCCGGAACCTCCTTCGATGAGGTCCAATTCGAACTGCTCCTTAACTCGAACTAAAATGACGTTTTTAGATTCGGCATTGTAGAGGCTTTGAAATACGAACCGAAATAATCCCAAATGTAATGATTGAAAACGAACAGCCTCGCAGATTTGAATCCGAGCAAGAACACGAGCTCGAGGCATTTGACGAGCCCGGCATCCCCGCATAGAAGCGCCGTCAAAGTCGTGTTCCGCTCGGAGCTACGTCTATAGTGCCACTTTACGATGTTGTTAACGCAGTCGCTCAGCATGTTCTGAATCTGCGACGGCTTCATCTCCGTGCGCGGTGGGCCGGGCGACTGACACCTGGGCGTCCGCCTCCCGATGCTGCCCGTATTCGAGACCGTCTGCTCCTCGGGTTTGGCGTTCGGCACCAACGTGCCGACAAGCAGGCGTTCCGTCGACCCGTCGTCGACGCCGCGCCCTAGCCATCGCCCGCAGGGAAACTCGTACGTGTGGCCGGTAACGTCGTTGCGCACGAGGACGTGATCGACCTGCCATTTTGCGGACATGCCGCTGTTGTCATGGCCTATTCTCAATGTCGTCAAAACTCCCAGGTTCTGATTCTATACGCAAAATATTAATATTAAAGAAAACTTGTTGGTAATTTACAAAACCCACCTTAATCTGCATACTAAGACTCCCTTTCTCCACTGCAATGCGCTTGGTTTCACTCAGAGTGCCAGAAAGCACGATCCAGACGTTCGCCGAAGTCGTAGTGCCTCGTTTCGAAGGTGCAATTAATATTCGGTAAGTTATCACTGGAAAATGATAAATTAATTTAACATGCGAATTTGTCGGTTTAAGTCGATTTGGCAGTACCAGTTGTGGGGTATGTGCTGGTGAAACAAAAATAATCGACGGCGTTCAGAGAAAGCAAATGGTAGAGAAATTGCTCGCGTTCCTCCTCGCAGCGCAAAAAGGCGCTGCGCTTGTATTGTCCCCTGAGTAAATTTTGATCCGAGAGCAGAACGCGGAAGTGTTTCGACAGTTGTTTCTTCTCTAGAGCGAGTCGCACCCATGCTCGCGCCATGCCGATCCCCGTTTTCACATCAGCCATTGCTTGCACGTTCCTGACACAAAGTTAAATGTTATGAAAGGAAATTTCAAATCAGTTGAAATTTTGGCAAGCAAATGAAGCACGTTTTGGATGCCCGTCTACTAATTTTCCAACAATATTATGAGCATAAGACGATTAATACTCACGCCATATCAAAAAGTAAACCTTCTGGCAACGTCGGCATATCCGAACGTTTATTATCCACATTTTGCGTCGACCAATTTTCAAACCTCAGAGCCAGTCGTGTAAACTCAACTAAAAATAGAATTATCTCGTTATGGCGAGCAACTATCTAAACATTAATAACGGAATTACCCTGCGCTAAATATTTCGAATCTAACTTGCTATTTCCCTTATTCAAATCCTGATATGCACACAAATGCGACCACAGCGCTGACTTCCCACGCTTCTTGTGCAAGCCGTGCGACCAGACTCTCTCGAGAAAGTCGCACAGCGACGTCACCAACGTACACTCCTCCACCGCCCCAGAATGATCCGACGAGTTATTGCTCGACAGCGTGACCCCTTCGGCACCCAACTTCGCGAGCAGCATGCGCTTGGTTTTCGTCTTGCAATCCTTCAACAGCTTCTCGACGAACAGCCAATTCGCCTGCGCGATCAACGCCGGCGACATGTCCTTATTGTGATCGTTATTTTCCTTGTTCGCCGTTTTGTCGTCGGGCATGTGCTTCGAGAAGCTCAAGCCTTTCTTCAGCGCGCTGGCGCGCGGTATGCTTCCCTTATTAACCACCGGCGTCTTGTTCAGCACTTCTTTGTCCAGCAGCGGGAAGTGCCGCGAGAACGTCGACTTGGCGTTCATGATCTCTTTGATCGGCGGCGACTCAAAGTCGGGGTTGTTCAACCGCCGATCTAGGAGCTTCTGCGTGTCGTGCGACATCGTGCAGGGCTCGTAGCACAGGCTGCGCATGAGATTCTCGCCGCCGTAGCGCTGCTTCAGCAGCTTGATGCGATAGTCGAAGATCTGGAGGTTGTAATCTTGATCGCCCCACGTGGAGAGTATCTTGTTGTCGATTAGGGTCGCGAACATCTGCGATTCGAGGAAGCGCCACAGGAACAGGCGGTGCTGCTCGGGCTGGTCGGAGAGGAAGGAAGCTTTGTCGAAGTTCTGCATCGAATCGCGATTGCTGAGCCAATCCTCTTTGCCCTGGTTGGGCTGGATGACGAAGTTCTCGTACGTTTGGAAAATGTGCACGAATCGGTTGAGGAATATCTCGCGCATCGAGTTATTGAAGCGGAGATCCTCCGCATAGCTGTCGGTCGGTTGGGTAGCTCCGTTTTGATCCAGAGCGACGCCCGTGCGTCTAACGAGATCCGCGATTCGTTGGAGGGCTTCGGAGCGAGCGGAGCCAGGCGGAGAAGGCGGACGATCGGAATCCAATGTGTCGTGGATCGATAATTTTCGTCGGTTTTGTGGGCGATGCGGTAGCGTACAAGAGCGCGACATTATCTCCTACAACAAAACAATTAGCTTACTGTCTAACCTCTAAGCGTAACCTAAAAATTGTAACTTACGTGACTAGCTCGATTGCATTCGGCGTTCGGCACGTGAACGCTGAACTTGTCCAGCGCCGAGTAGATCTCGGCGGTGAATGCTTCCAAATGTGGAAACGACGCCGTCTCTTCGGGCAACTGCACCTTACACTTGTCGATGTCAACGTAGCAGAGCGAAGCTTCGCTGGCCACTTTAATATTGTCAGCCGAAGCGTGCAAACCTTCAAATCGTTCGAGTTAGTAAGGGCGATTTCGGTTTGTGGCGCGTAATTACCCATCAGAAAAGGAACCGGCGCATCCAGGAAGTGATGCAGACTCGCTGGGAGTATTGGCACATAGACGTGCGGCCACGTGAAGGGGAACAACAGACTGGAGATACCCTCAGCCACAATCATCAATCTTTGGCAATCTTAAAACAGAATCAATCGTAAGCTTTTCGTGTTTGAATTAACATCCAAAACGACGATTCGTTTATATTTGGGAGATCGTCCCCACCTGTGCTTCTGAGTAATACTTGATTCTCCAGCAACAAACAAGTAAAAAGCTGCAGCACGATGTCGACGCCCAACCAGGTGAACATCAACCTCAGCGAGAAATCCAAGTGCGGCAATTCGAAGGGCGGCGCGGGCGTCTGAATCACCGCGCTGGCGAGCGGCAAGGCCGGATCGCTCGGCGGCAAATTCACCAGCAGGCTCTTGCCCGCTGCCGGCAGCTGCACCTCGTACAAGAGATTGAAGACGTAGCTCTCCAGGCTGAGCCCGTCGATGTTCGCCTGCCGCCGCGGCACGCATCTGTACAAGTTCTCCAGGAACGTCTTCGCCGCGTGCACGTGCGGCACTTGGCAAATGATCGCGATGCTCTTCGAGACGAACAGCTTATCCTTCGAGATGTCGTAGTACGTCAGCGCGGCGCCCGACGGCGACGGCGTGCTGATCTTGAAGTGCCGCGGCAAGGACCTGCTCTGCGGCCCTTGCTGCTGCTGCTGCTGCACTTGGCGCACGCGATCGCCGGAGGACAGCTCCGTGACGTACATCGCCTGCAGGGTCTGCATCGCGGTGCAGATGTCGCGATTGCGCACCTCCTCGTAGAACACCAGGCTGCAGCCATAGCAGCGTTTGCCGTCCTCCCTGGTGATGACGAACGGGTGGAAATTGGGCGCCTGAGTTACTGAGTGCTTTTGGGTGCGAAATTTTAGGCCACTTGGCAAACATAACTGAAAACATTCAACATTTCATTGAAACTGGTGTGAAAAGTTTATGCAATGGCCATGATATTACCATAGAAACAGCTGACGCATCAAAAGGATTTGTGGGCACATTATCAGGATAATGTGCAAGGACTTTTGTCTTATAAGGTCTTTCCAATGGTGAACAGTGTAGGTTATCACCTAAAAACAACAATTTCTCTTCAAATAATGAGAATACAAATGTGTAAAAGTTTTAATCTGTTGTTTCCCCTCTCTCTCTGCTCTAAATCTGTGATAAAGGACAAATCCTTGAATCTTTTGTTTTGTCATTGTGTTTATTTCTAATACCTGACAATCTGTCTGGCTCCAAGCCCGAATTCAGGTCCAGTCCGCATATCACAAAGTAGTCAGCGAATCTGCTCATAATTTAAGCGGCTCCTCGGGCGTCGCATTAATCTCTATTTGTGTTTCCGGGACGTCCTGGGATCGGATAGAAGGGTAACCTGGCGCGTCGGGGCTCCGCTACGATCGCAGCTGGCTGACATGTCACGTCGCGCTTCCCGTCCGCTATCAGATTAGTTTCGAGCAGATCAGCATCTTTATCAGCGGCTCCGTTCGAGAGGCGGCGCGGACGCGCGCTGGCTTGCCATGGAAAACGCGCGCACACACTTCACGCTCTAGTTTTCAGCGCTTTTCGCTCGCATCAGCCATTTTGTGTTTTGATTTATGTACGAGGACGACGATATACGACGATGTGCGAAACACAGCTGG
>JARRAA010021353.1:1867201-1881095 GCA_030557295.1 Ecitodaemon sp. MM-2014 | reverse complement strand
TTTATCGTTCATCAGAGATGAGCTCCAGTGTGGAGCAAATTTTGTTGTATTAACGTCCACATTTTTCGGCATTCTAAATAGAAATAAGAAAATTCCAGAAGAAAATGGATTGTATTGGCTAGAGTAATAATGAATAAGCAATTTTCTTTATTAAAAATTCGACTGTACCATCAAATAAAGCAACAATTAAATCAATTATGTATTCTTCGCAATTGCTATATAACGATCTCCTGCCACCGTTCGACCAGTTTGTCGATGCCCCTTTGCTAGAAATCGGCTGGCCTAGATTGGAAGAAGTTGAGGAGCCAATTTTTGAAGGGCTTTTTCATTGTTGAAGGTTGTGAATATTATCAAATAAAGACGACAGGGTTGTAGATGAGAACATTTTCTCTCAGTTTTCGAATGTTATGTACACTTCATATATCTCTAAATTTATTTAAGATAAACGAAAAATGAGGACGATAAAACACTCACTACAAAAAATTGAGTTTATTCAATTGAGTATTGGAATTAGAACAGCGAATCGTAAAATAATAGAATTATATGGAGTGGCCGGCTACTGAAAATGTAGGTAAAAAGCAGTGAGATGAAATTGATCATTACTAAAAAAAAAACAATTTTCTTTGAATTTCAGCAATATATCCTTTTTGATAATGTGTGGGATCCGATGAATGTTGGAGCGTAGAGTTGGTATATGTTAGAGACACTGATTGTGAGTGTATGAGAGGAGGATGCTATATTGCTATTGCTAAATATTGAATGGATGTCCACGGGATATATGGCATATATATAATGGATATATCTTCAATGGATAGAAAGCGGGGTTACGTTTCGGCATTGTAGTGAATATATAATTAACGGATATAATTGGATATCCCTAATGGACATATATTTTATATTCATTGGATGTCCAGTGGACAGTGTGTGTTGTGTAGGAATATACAAATAAGCTCAAAACCTGAGGTTTTGCGTGCGGGCGTGCAAATAACTGCACGCACTTTTGTAAGTAGCAAATGGCATAATACCTAATAATCTATACTTTCTGGTAATTGTTTTTTTATATCATATAATAATTATAAAGCAGTAATAAAGATTTGTTTGAAAATGCTTTGTGGCATGCGCTGCAATGCGCTTATTTGATAAAACGTTATAAACAGATCCAAACAAATCCAAAGTTCATCACTTCAAAAACTTCGCCAGTATCGTCTCGGTCTTGGCTTAATAATTAGTTTTCCAGTTAGACGAACGAGACCAAAACCAACCAATCAGAAGACCGCGACGACAAGCTGCACCCAACCGCACCAATCGCGCCGAACGCAACGAGCGACTGTCCGATGTCAAACGTCATCCCGTTTTGAAGTCATTCCGAGGTTAGAAAGTGAAATTCGCACGGCAGTGAGACCGCGAGCCGTGGGCACACACGCAGCGCGTACACAGTGGAGGCCAAGAGAAATCCGGATCAAATATGGTGCACTCGTATCGATCGCGCTCGTCGTAAATAAATCGCGGCCTGGCGCGCGCCGTGATGTAAACATGTAGGTGCGGGCGAACGAGTGGCTTCGACGGGCGGCCGCGTATTATGCTAAACGAGCATGACATGAGCTCGCAAACGTTGGATATCTTGCGTCAGGGGGTGTGGGCCTCGCTCACCGGGGGCTGGTTCTACGACCCCCATCAGGACGTGTTCTCCAACACGTTCCATCTGTATCTTTGGTTGTTCTTGCTTTGCTTGCCGTTCACGATTTACGTGGTGAGTGAAGCGCGCGCGCCTTGCGCAAATGGCTGCACTAAACAAACAAATGACAGTTGTTGATCACCAGCGCGCTGACCTATTTCGTTTTAGTATTTTCCGCCGACCGAATTCTTATGGTACTTGTACTGCACTGCCATCACTGTGGTGTTCGCCACCATCAAGCTCATCAACTATGGCTTGCACCACATGTATGATCACAATGAGTGCATACACGAGCAGATCGAGGATGAGTGGACTGAACCAAAGAGGTAAACTTTCACTTTGTTAACTAGATGCAAAACGCCTTTTTAACATCTGTTTTCAATTGTAACATCATGCCCTTTGTATTTTGTCTTGCAGAGAGGACGAGGGGATTGAGTTGCAAGTGTTGAATGCAACTGGCAACTCGGCAGAATGTGAACTGAAGGCAAAACCAGAGGGCTGCTCATTGCAGTCCTTTGGTGGTGAGATTGGGGTTTGCAGCACTGACATTGATAGCTTTGAGTCAGGTGAATACCAAAGAATGGAATCTGTTGATGCCAAACAGTCGAGCACAATAGGTGAGTCACCATAATTCCTATAATTCATAATTGATAATTACAACACTACAGAGTCATTCATGGGAATTATCAATTTTTTTTTTCATACTTCAACAATTACACTTGTGAACCTTTAAGTGGAGAGTCAAACCATATACCAAGATAATTATGCAAGTGTTGCATGCTGGTTTTGCCAAATGTCCAAAATATTAAATATATGCCAATATTTTATATTAATCAAGAGTTATGTTTTTGCTGATTACTCCCGTATTTGTTTCATTCCACTCGATCAATCATTGACCGAGTTATGATCGTGTTCCTTTTAGTTTGTCGATATTTCGGGATTCGCACATTCGCACAGCTCCTTACCATAATAAAATTGAAACATTTGTTTTGCGGCCAATTGGTCGATAGGAATGAAACAAAGACGTAGATTTCGATTGGTATAAAAATTTTGGCATATTTTTGAAATTTGTGGGTTTTCAAAATAGGTATCGAACACCGGCATACTTATTTCGGTCCCCGTCGCAAAATTCGTATCTGGTTTGGTTTGGTTCAACTTCTTCACTTAATGGTCCATAGTACTGACTGTTATTTCTGTAAATTCCATGAGTACCTTGACACTTGACATGATTAACCCATTACTTCCTAGATTACTTTAACCAAAATCATGTTTTTTTTCATCATTATTATTAATATCTCTTAATATTTAAAGTTTAAAAAATAAAGTGATGTTTAGACAAAGGAATTGTTGGGGAGTTGATGTCCATGAAGAAAAAGCTAAATTTCCAGTTATAATAGCTTCAAAAACAAACTTAAATTTGATAGAATTCTGAATTCCCTGTCCTCAAATGGAAAGAATGGGTTAATTTGATTTTCTTACACGCTCTAATCAATGTAATATGAAACTAATGAGTGGGTTGTTTCAGACTTAAAAGCAGACGTGCATCGAAAAAATTCATCAGAAAGCAGTGAAGAGATAACGATCCAGCCCGACAGCGACGCGTTCCATGTACAGATCCTCCCGGAAACGTCGCGCAAAGAGCCCAAGAGGCATCCCAATAATAGCACTGAACCTAATCTTAGGAAGCTCTCCCCGCCGGCGGGCGTGGACGTGAATGAAGCGGAGTACGCCTTCCCCGGCGCAATCGACTACCGCCGTCACTCCAACTTCACTCACTGCTGGCTGGGCATGGCGGCGCGACCGTCACAAATGACCGCCACCGGCTCGCTGGAGCTGAACTACATCGACAAAAAGTATCAAGCCTTGATCGACGGTTACTTTCGGTACAATAACGGGGGCGTGCGTCGAATACGCTCCACGGCCCTGGAAAAATGTTGCCCGCCGCCGGCGCTGTCCGCCCATCCGAACAGTCTGGAAATCATAGGCGGCGGCAGCGGCGGAGTGAAGACGAAAAACCCATTGCCGCCGCCGAGCAACACCCTCACGCGCAATCAGCACCTAAATCTGTGTCCGTATTACGGATCGGAGATAGTTTATCCGATCGCCGAGCAATCGGACGAACACCAGACCAGCCACGGGCCAGACACGGATTTGGACTCCATGGCGCACGTTTCCGACAGCGACTACGAGGAGAATCGCGGCAGTCGCTCGCCGCTGCTGCTGAGCAATATCTATCTGGAGGCGGAGGGGCTGAGGAAGAAGATACAGACGATGAGCGACGGCCAGAGCGCGACTTCGAAGGACGCGCTCTTAGATAATGACAATTCGAATTCCAGTGCGACGCCCGAGATTCAGGATGTGCGCGTTGACTGCGATAACGATAGCGAAAAGAAACTAAGTGATTTGTCTAGTAGTAGTTCGACTAGTGTGGAGGTGGTGTGCGAGCTGCGGACGGAGGAGCAGCCACCCTTGGCTGTGAAACGAACAAAGATGCAGGAGGAGCCCGCGGTCGACGAAGGAGCCAAGGCGTTGGAGCCGTCCACGGGCGCTATCAAGCGGAGGAATTGTAGGAGAAATCGTAAGAAAAAAGCGGGCGATTTTAAATCCAAAAAGGCGATTGTTAGTAACAAACGACTCGCCGAATCTGAGAGTAGTTTAGTCGAGTTGGATCTGGATTGGCTATTCGACGACGAGAACGAGCACGTTAAGTATAACAAAGGTAAGTTCGACATCAAGAAACTTGACTTAACCTATTGCTTCTTGAGTTTATTTAGTCCTGATCATTTTTTTTTCTTCGTAAATTACACTGTCCTGTAAAAAAAAGATTTTTGTTTATTTTTATTTCGGTTTTTGAAGTGATTTTGATGTAGTTTGATTTGCTGATTGATTGAGCAGAAGAGTCGCTGTCATCTTTTACTTTTCCAGAACAATTATGTTTGTAAATATTATTTGTTGGTTATTGTTGATTGGCAATTTAAAAATAAGATTTGATAAATTTGATAAATTAAATTGATAAAAGATTTTGATAAAATTGGGAGAAAACCAATTCCAAATATGGCCCAAAATCAACAAAATTCGAGCTTTGACAGCTTTTGATTTTAGATTCGTAAACAGCGCATCAACATACATAAGAATCATTTTAAATCATTCAAACACGTTTTTCATGCAGAACAGTGTTATTGATAAAACTCTTTTAAATCTTTTTGGTGTAACAGCATTTTCAACTAAAATTACTTCAAAATGCACAAAATTTATTTTTCCTCGTCCTGTCGGTAATGTTAAAATTTTAGTTACCACTTTGACAAAGCATACTTAATAATTAACTTGTAGATGGTAAAAATGACTGGTGTGGTGGAAGACCATCCGGTTGCGTGGAGGAAGACGTGAGCAAAGTGTTACAAGAAGCGCCACCCCGAAGCCTCGGCGCGATACCCAAGAAACGCGAAAGCCGCCGTCACAGCAGCGCCGAAGAGAAAGCACGAAAAATCGCAAAATCCGATTCGGAACGTTCCGAGCGCCATCGACGAAAAGACGAACGTTTCAGTCGCAATCGCTCCGTTAAAGAATACGTCAGCACGCAATCGTCGCTGCTTGAAAGTCCAGTCGAAGGCCTGGAATGCCTCGTTACCCAACCACGCCATCGCAAATTAAGCCACACGCGTCGTCATTCCACGAAACCCGCCGTCGAATTACCCGTCGACACCTACCAGGAAGCCTCGTCTAGCGGGAGTAATACCGAATTAAGTACTTTACTTCCTCCGCAGACGTTTCTCCAGGCATTCCTCGTCTCCCGACGGGAGTTTTCTATGTTGCCGGTGTGTCTCCCCAACGAACGGAGCACTTCCCCGACCGCATGCCAACGAACAAACACTGGGCCGCATCATAAGCTGAAGCGCAGCACGCAGATACACTCGCGCGGATCTCGCGGACGCATGTCGCAGAGGGACAGCGCTATCTTGACTACTCTGTCGTCCGGGCATGGCACGCACTGTGCGAAAAGTTTTAACGACACCAGCGACGGATCCGTGCATTGCTTTCAAGACGAACACGGTAATTGGATAACGTATACGTTCGACGAGAAAGGCGTCGGGACGGCGAACGTGGCTGTGGCTTCTATAGCGAAGACCGAATGGGAGAACAACCCGGAGTCGGTCGACAACAGTTCGGTGTCGATTATCATGGACCAACAGCCAAGGTCCTGTTTAATGGTACCACCGAGACAGGTGACGCGACCAAGACTCTACACTCACCAGTGTACGCTCGGCATGGACGATAGGCGAATGCTTAGAACGCATTTACCCGATTCGGTTAGAATAGCTGCGCAAGCGAGCGCTGCAGAAAACAATCCATTGTCGTTGCGAGACATTATGATGAACCCTGACCTCACGCGACATCCGATGTATCGGATACAGAACGCGGCCGACACTTTAAATAACAATAATCCCAGGACAAAGAGCTATTACAAGTTTCGCATGTTTCCGTTTTCGTTCGTCAAGGTCAAGATGGACAGATTGAAGCTGATGGCTCTGTTGGATAGGAATTTCACTCTGTTCGAAACCCTCCTTGCGTCGTTACTGGGAATATTCGTTTCTGTTTTCGGTGCGCTGTTACTGTACCTTCAATTCTACACGGACATCCACGCGTTTATCTTCTGTTTCATTATTGCCGGAAGCCAGTATTCCTTGATGAAAAGCGTGCAACCCGATGCCGCGTCTCCGACGCACGGCTTCAACAGAGTCATAGCGTATTCAAGACCGATCTATTTTTGTCTGTTCTGCGGGTTAATTCTTCTGATGGACGCTTGCATCGACGAAGATGATAATTTCACTGCTGTGTCGCTCTACGGCGTGACTCTGACGAACAACGAAGCGTTGATTCTGATCAGAAACTTTCTGGTCACGTTCATTTTGTTCTTTCCCTTGCTCTTTTCATTGGGTCTGTTTCCGCAGATCAACACCTTTTTGCTCTACGTGCTGGAACAAGTCGATATGCACGTCTTCGGCGGTAATGCGATGTCCAGCTTGTGGGCGGCGTTTTACTGCATCTTTCGTTCGATCCTTGCTGTGATAATTATGTACGGGTTAGCCTACGGAGGGTTGTGCGAGCCGAAAGGATCGCAACACGTGCTGTTCTCGATATTCTGCGCGTGCCTGGTTTCGACATCGTATCATCTGAGCAGGAGCGCCAGTGATCCGACGCACGTGTGGAATATGTTGAAGAAGAACCTTTGGCCGCCGGATATTTACAAAGAGCACAAGAGAGCGCCGCGGAATGGCAGCGACGATAAAATAAACGAAGGCGAAGACAAAAATAAAGATACGAATGTCGATTGCGAAGAAGTCGATGCGGAAAAGGGGGAAGTGCCCGACGTGCGCGAGGCGGAGACGAAGGACGTTGAGGTGGATCCTTTGCCGAAGAAGCTACAGAAGACTGTCAATGCGCGATTGGCGAGCGACGTGCTGCTGTGCGGGATAATTGCGATGTTGGTGTTTGGGATTCATGCCAGCACAGTTTTTTCGGCTCTGCAGCCTGAGCTGAGTCCGGTTTTGTGGGGAACCGCGGCGGCTATGGGGTTTCTGCTTCACTACATCATTCCGCAGATGAGGAAGCAGCTGCCGTGGCTGTGCATAGCCCGTCCTGTGCTCAGATCACTGGAACACGATCAGTATCAAGTTAGGGGACCCGCGACAATAATGTGGTTCGAAAGGGTTAGTATATGCAAGTAGTGTTTTGATTTAGATATAATCATTAATATTTTTTATAGATATTCGTGTACCTGTGTTTCATCGAAAGAAATATTCTTTATCCTTTGTTATTTCTTGCGGCGTTGACGGAAGAAGCACCAAAAGTAGCGGATAAATTCGGAACGTTGCTCGGGGCACTAATCGTTGTGGTATGCGGGTTGAAGTGCTTGAGAAATTCCTATTCTGATCAAGGCTCACAATATTTGATTCTCACATTTACTGCGTTGTTCTCCAAGTACGACTACAGCATCTTTCAAGAGAGTTTTCTTGTAGACTACTTTCTCATGGGCATTATTTATAGCAAAACCTATGAACTTTTGTTAAAGGTACGAGTTGCTGACTATTCTTATATCGAGACGAACTTACCGTTTATATTTCTAGGTGCAATTTGTTGTCACCTACATAGCTCCATGGCAGATAACGTGGGGCTCAGCTTTCCATGCCTTTGCTCAACCATTTTCAGTTCCTCACTCCGCCATGCTTTTTGCGCAGGCGATTATTTCAGCTATTTTATCTACGCCTTTGAATCCTTTTTTAGGTAAGATAGTCTTTAACACCTCTAGCTGTTTTTTTACTATAAAATTATTATCTCAGGAAGTGCAATTTTCTTAACGTCCTACGTTCGGCCCGTTAAGTTCTGGGAGCGAGATTACAATACTCGCAGAGTCGATCATTCGAACACGCCGCTTTCTTCTCATTTGGAGCGTAATCTTGGCGCCGACGACAACAACTTGAATTCGATTTTCTACGAACACCTGACGCAGTCCCTGCAGCATTCTCTTGCCGGGGACTTGATCATGGGTCGTTGGGGACCGGTAAGTCAAGGCGATTGTTTCGTGCTAGCGTCCGACAATCTCAACTGTTTGGTTCACATTATCGAGTTGGGAAACGGCTTGGTTACTTTTCAAATGAGGGGCTTGGAGTTTAGAGGGACGTATTGTCAGCAGAGGGAAGTCGAGGCCATTACTGAAGGAGTAGAAGAAAATGACGGTACGTAACTAACTTTTGGTTGCAGGAAATGTATACTGAATTTTGTTTATTTCTATCAGGTTGTTGTTGCTGTGATCCTGGCCATCTACCTGGCATGCTCAGCGTAAACGCAGCTTTCAGTCAGCGTTGGCTTGCTTGGGAAGTAACAGCCGCCAAGTATGTGCTCGAAGGGTACAGTATATCAGATAACAGCGCCGTGTCGATGCTGCAGGTGATTGATTTTCGCAAGGTTCTAGTCACATATTACGTTAAAGTAAGTTGATATCGACTCGGAATTTAATTTATTCTCAACTCTATTGATATTCCTTCAATTACGTATTCTTCTTTCTAGAGTATCATATTTTATGCCGTTCGTTCTTCAAAATTGGAGGAGTGGTTAAACTCCTTTTCGATTATGAAGGCGTTGGAGCCGATGGACGACCGCAATTTCGTCGATCTCGATCCGGTGTTCAATTTTAACTTTGATGAAGACTTTGACCTAAGTGCCTGCGGCATGACGCGCTCCATGTTCTTCCAGATTTACAGCGAATGGATAGCGTACTGTGTCAGTAAGAACGAGAAGAACGTCGAAGTTACAAGCGGATCGAGTTTGGTCATGCTATGCTTTGCTTTAAGTTTACTGGGTGAGTATTCAAAAAAAAAGTTTAAAACGAATATTTAATTATACTCAACGCGTAGGTCGAAGAACATTGAGTGCAGCATCCCATAACACAGTTTCCAGCGTGGAGTTTTTCCTGCACGGCTTGCACGCTTTGTTCAAGGGTGATTTCCGGATAACATGCGCTCGCGACGAATGGGTTTTCATTGACATGGATTTGATCAGAACTGTGGTCGCACCTGGAGTGCGCATGTCGTTGAAATTGCATCAGGATCACTTTATGTCTCCTGATGAATACGAAGAATTGCCCGCGCTTTACGAAGCTATTTGTAAACACGAAGAGGAATTGGTTATTTCGCATGAGGGAGACCCGGCTTGGAGGAGTGCGGTGCTGAGTGGGACACCAAGTTTACTAGCTTTAAGGTACAATACTTTCTGTTTTTATTAAAGTTGCCAGGATTATTAACATTGTACTTTTAGACATGTCCTGGACGAAGGAAACGACGAATATAAAATTATCATGTTGAATAAACGCTTTCTCAGCTTTCGGGTGATAAAAATCAACAAGGAATGCGTGCGAGGCTTGTGGGCTGGACAGCAGCAAGAATTGGTTTATCTGCGTAATCGCAATCCGGAGCGCGGCAGCATACAGAATGCCAAACAAGCTTTAAGAAATATTATTAATTCATCTTGTGATCAACCCATTGGGTACCCCATTTACGTCTCGCCTTTGACGACCAGCTATGCTGAAACCAATGAACAGCTAAACAGCTTAGTCGGTGGCTCGTTGAGCCTTGGAAAGATTCATAATTATGTGCTAAATTTATTCAGAAGGTAAACATTTACGAATAATTTCGTATATATTTATTAATGTTTATCCATATTAATAGAATACGAAAACGATGCGGGGAAGGTTGTTCAAGCGGTGGATCTGCTCGTGACGAGCTTGGAATCGGTCACGAAGGAGTATACGCAATGGCACCGGTGACTACGCTAAATGCGCACAATACTGGAAGTCAGTCGACGGATGGATCTCATTTATGCGGGAGTATTGGACGAGGGTCCAGTTTGAGTCGAACATCTTTAGGTATGTTGAACTTTCTTTAGTATTACTATGAACATAGACAGGTTTCAGTTCAGCTTGATTTTGAAATTTTAATTCATTTTCATTTGTTTTTGTGTAATTAAGATAGGGATGAAGTGGAATTAAATTGTATGGTTTGTGTAATTAGCTGCGAATCGAGGGAGCTTGGCATCAATGGGCAAACCGACGAGTTCGACTTTGGCCAACCTCGCTGGATTGTTCAAGGATCGGGATGACCGCACTACCGTCTCACAACAGTCCGATAAGTCAGTGACTAGTGACTCGCAGCAGGAAACTGAGACGACTGAAAAGGATGCCGTTTTATTCCAAAGAGTTAAGGTATGTTGACTTTTATTAAACTTAATATTTATAGCCATTAATTCACACTGTTCTGTTTCAGATTGTAGATCCGAACCTAGTCTATGACGGCATCAACAAAGGTCGACGCATTGATGTCTGCTGGCCGAACGAGGGTATGAGACATCGTGGTGGGCGTTCTTACTGGAACGATTGGTGTCCCGAAGTCGGAATGGAAGGACTTGTAAGTTTAGATTGATGCAAACTTATGAATCACAAAATGTTTACGGTGCTTTATTCTGTTACCAGGTGGTACATAAATGGATTCCATCTCATCGAGATCTCAATCGCCGTTCGCACGTAGATCGAACTATTCTGTTGGTGCAAATCGACGACAAATACATTCCGATCGGCGAGAACGGCGTGCAACTAGTCGCAATCACGACGACGACAACCGCTACTGCGACAACAATCATCAACACGTCCGCGACGCCGGCAAATCTAAGCGTTGAACGAGAGAGCTAACAAATGTGTTGCATCGCGCATGGTACAAGAGTTTAAGGTAATCGTATGCATTACCGAAATCTGTAAAAGTGAGAGTAAGAGTACATTAACGACGAGGATAAGCATACTGCCATTAAAGAGGCATTCATCTACATACAGGAATATCAAGTAAGCATTAATCTAAACAATCAGTATATAGGGAAAAAACAAACGCATCCGCATAGTTCATTGTAACCACAGCAGCCGTGAGACGTTCGCAATCCGTGACGATGTATAAGGATTTGTTGCCTGTATGTTTAGAGAACTTTAGTGCTTCCCGAAAACAAAAGAGTTTACCACTACTCATCACTTTGCTTTAACGCAGAGCGAACGCGAAAATAATCAATGAATAGACAAGCTGGCATGAGTGTCGATACGATAAATAATAATGACAAATGATAAAAGTTCATCTATCAAGATTTATGAAATAATATAAAGAAATAACGTTTTTTATCGGTTGAGATTGAGCAAAACCAGACAAAACGAGCGTAACGCAATTGTTTAACGTTAAACAAGAAAAAGTATATAAATACGATGTTGCCTTAAGATTGATAGACTGATTTTTATGTGTATTTATTTTTTTAACAAAGCCCAAAATAAGGATAAACTAATTGTGTAAATATTATTAATATTATCTATAATTGAAGGAGGAATCATTGGTGAGCAGTCAAAAAACCGGAAGACGATGGCAATTCAATGAAGTGTTTGACACTTTTAGTTTGTACATTGGATTTAAAATTGTTCGAGAGTGAAGAATAAGGGAAACATTTTGGCAAGTTTGCAAATGTTCAGTATGAGAGTTAAATGACTGTCTGCATTAATGAGTGCAGTCATTGCAAACTAAAGAAATACTTGTTATTGCTAATTGTAATTAAGTCTAGAACAAAGTTTTGTTTTTTTATTCGATCTTTTTTTGTTTGTTTCCTACTCAAAATAAGGAGGTAATCTTGTTTTACATAGTTATTTATTTTCATTACATGTTGAAGTAACAAAATCTATTTCATTGGTTTCATAGTTGTGAATGTACAATATATTGTTCCTTTATTTGTCTCTTAAACTAACAATAACTGGCCTATGAAACAAACTGGAAGAGTTTATGATTTATATTTAATTATAATAAATATTTCTAACAGTTATTCTCCGGTGTTTTTAAGCGGCAATCGGTCGCCTGAAGAGTAGAATGTGTGGTTCTGGCCCATGAAGCATGTAGTGCACCCAGTTGGGACTTTGTTGCACTCCTAAGTTGCGCCATTCCGTTTCAGTCATCAAGTGTGGTCTTGGTACGAGCTTCGCCAAGTCTTGAGGAAGTATCACATGTCTGTATTCGTATTTCGTGTCACTGTATTTCTCGGAATATTGGATATTCTCAACGGGCATTTTTCCTACAAACTACCCGGGATATTTATTTATATTCGAACGTAAAACTCAATTTCCACCTTTGGAATGCTCTCCGCGCTCTCCGCTTGTAAATCAAAATATCAAAACAATGAGAGGTTAGAATCGCTGCATGGAAACCCACATTGTAACATTTCTCTCTCTGTTTGGGGTCTGCAATACAGAGAGAGAAGTTTTGTTCCCCACCACAGGGCATTCTAAAATGTTTAATTCCAAGGATCTCATTGGTCAGGTTGACAGATCTATATAGCTATATCATTTGTTTTCTCACGCTTTCTCTCGCGTTCACATAGTCGTATCATTGATAATGAATAGTTGAGGTCGGCCATAAACTATTGTTGGCCCTGGCTATAATTCTTGGCGGTTGCTTACCCCACTTTATTTTCATTAAAGTCAAAATCAGCTGTCAGAGTCCCTGCGATTCTTACCGTTCTTGCGCTAGTTTTTCTATTGTTTTCATAACACAATGGAAGAAGTGGACAACATAATAATAGATTCTCTACGAAATATTAATAGGTGCGTCTTAAAATACAATTAAGAATATAATTTACATGTAACTGGTTTATTTGCAGTAACATTGATGAAGACATAACTTCGTTAAAATCTTTCACTGAAGATGATGTTACACTGGCCATCGTCTCCTGTTTAGAAATAATCATTCCAAACATAAAGCTCCCAACAAAAATGCCTCTGTCAATGAGTGCTAGATTAAAGTATGCATCGCAGCTTGTGGAGCACATCAAATCCATAGGATTTCGTGGAGATATTGGCTACCAGAGTATATTATACTCGAACGAAATTGAAATTAGAAGGGTGTTAATGTTCCTCATTGAAAGGCTGCCAAGGGAAAACAATAAAGTCGCTGTTACTGAAGCTATTGGATATGTTCCAACACTAGTCAAGGAGATTGAGGATAAAGTTAGATTAGCACTTAATCAGGCATGGATTCCCCCTGCATTATTGAAAGAAGGTGCTAGAATAGTTCAAGGATCTGCATTGCAGCAAAGCTTTAAGGACTGCATTCCTTTGAGCAGTAAGCATTTAGAAATTCCACAAATGAAAAATGCCACAGAGGAATTAAAAGATTATTGGGTGCATTGTCTTCCTGCTGTTACTCAACAATGCAGTAAAATTGAGCTTATCCCTTCATTACTTTTCAATGGCAATGATTTGGATGTCTTGGACTCTCGATTGAAACAATTTGTGCAGTCCAAACAAGAGCAATTGAATTTAATCAATGTTGAAGTTCAAACATTGCAACCATCTTTACTCATATCATCTGATTCTTTGAGTACAACCACTGAAATTGCCACACAGAAAGAAGATGAAATGCAAACTCAAATTGCAAACACAATTAAACTTATTGAAGAGCAAAGGAGCGCATTTACCGAGTTGCAGAATGAAGTTAAGCTAGTTGAGTCACAGTTGTTGCAAGTCAAAGCACTGAAGGAAAAAGAAGATGCTGTTCTTAAGGAGCAGCTGAATACGTTAAAAATTAAGTCGCGCACATTGACAGTACTCTCAAAGGAGGAAAACATGACTAAACTGCGGAGTCTTGTAGAAAATGG
>JARRAA010021353.1:1371537-1400568 GCA_030557295.1 Ecitodaemon sp. MM-2014 | reverse complement strand
TTCATCGTTTAAAAGGACACATTTCACAAAATCACAATCCCCTGCCTAAGATATAAACTGATATATGTGCTCGTAATCTATATAAACTATTTATACAGGATGAATGCTTATCTACATATACCCACATGCTTTCTATAATGTTATTATTGTTTGATTCACTTGAATAAAACATGAAGCGATAAACTCTATTTGGCGAATTTTACTGATAGCAAAATCAGCAAAGCGCGGCATATTCGTTTAAAATCGTAGAGTATCGAACTCTCCAACTCGCGCAACGCGCACAGGCGAACCTACGCCGTTCTCCTCGTAATCCGTAACCGCCAACACAAACACTGTGACATTGAAACAATCCTCAGCGGAATATAATACCTCTGCTCCGTTTAATTGCGCCTCGCCGACATTCGACAGCAGACAACATGTTGACGTCGCAAACGTTGAAATTAAACAATGGACATGACATGCCCATTGTAGGCCTTGGAACGTACAAAGTAAGATTAATGAATGAACAATAAGAAATTTATATATTAATAATATTGTGGGTCTATGTTAGTCTGGGTCTGGGGAAGTTGAGCGAGCTGTGAAAGATGCCATCGACTGTGGCTATAGACACTTCGACTGTGCCTGGTTCTATGGCAATGAGGATGAAATCGGTAGGGCAATCAAGGACAAGATCAATGAAGGCAAGGTGAAACGCGAGGATTTGTTCATTACCAGCAAACTATGGAACAATTTTCATGCGAAGAATAAAGTTGTGCCTATGCTGAAGGAGACCTTGCAGTCTTTGCAGTTGTCTTATATTGATTTGTATCTTGTGCATTGGCCGTTTGCCTTCAAGGTAAGTCCGCGTACGATTTTGAGTATATTTTGTATAAGACTTCATTACGTTATAGGATGATGTCTCTTTGTGGCCCATCAATGAGGGCAAGTCAGCCTACAGTAACATCGACTACTTGGAAACTTGGGAAGGAATGGAAGGTTTTGTTAATCTAGGCTTGGCCAAGTCAATTGGCATTTCCAACTTCAATCAAGCCCAAATTGAGAGGCTTATGGGCGCAGCTAAAATTCTGCCTGTCGTCAATCAGGTGGAATGCAATCCCAATTTGAATCAAAAGCCTCTGAACGAGTTCTGCAAAAAGCATGGCATTGTAATCACTGGTTACTGTCCATTGGGAAGGAGTGAGAATGCGGGAACTCCGGGATTTCCAGAACCTACCATTTATGATCCTAGAGTGATTGAAATGGGGAAGAAGTATGGGAAAAGTCCAGCACAAATTGTACTTCGATATCTCGTATGTTTTATACATTTTTGAACTTATGAAAGACGATTTATTACAGTAATTACAACCGTTTGTTTTAGGCTTCATTAGGGGTATCCGTTATTCCGAAATCGGTTACAAAGTCGCGCATTCAAGAAAACATCAATATTTTTGATTTCGTTTTGCATGATGATGATATGGCGTATTTGGATTCCTGCAATAAGAACGTGAGAGTGTGTCCGTTGACAACGTTCTCCGATCATCAATATTATCCGTTCAATGATGAGGTTTAATTATATTGAATAATGCAGCTTGGACAAATTCGAACAATTAATGTGCACTTCATTGTTACAAATTAAGTATATTGCTGTTATCTAATATCTAGTTATGGAGAGTATATTAACATATGCTTGAGAATTCAGTCTGCAATTGGATTTAATAAAGCTATAGGATAAGAATTAATTCTAAAAATTCTAAACTCCGATCCTAAATGCCATAAACAAGTAAGTTTGCAAAATTGCCATCTATATATAAGAAGTTGCACCAAAACCTGTTTCATTTATGACAGGTTTGTGCCTCGACTAAATAGATCAGTTAATTCTAGCTGTTTTGATGAGAGGCACACAAACGTTTGCCATCTCAGTCTCTATCAGTTGCCGCAGCGTATCTTATCTTCCTTCTTTCGTGTGCCTCCCAACATATATCTAGTATGATTAGAAGATCAATTGGAGTACAAACTTCACTCTGACGTTCACTTGTTTATCAACACATACGATCCTGACATCTAAAGGTAACATAGGGCATAAAAGTTACTAATTTCTCATACCATTACTTTCCGCCGGAGTCTACGAAGCACCTGTTACAGTAATATACCAGACGTATTGATTTTCTAGTTCTTCCAGCGTCTCTATAGGCCGAGCACGAACCCGAAGAACCGCATTAAATCAGCTGTCGCATCAGGCGGTCGTGAATAGACGACCTCTGCCACATCGTACCGCAACTACGAAGTCCGCACTAAATTTGAAATGTCGCAGCGCAGCCGCGTTGTAAATTTGTACAAAACAGTGAGTAATAAATAAATGCGTTATCCGTGTTAAAACAATTGTATTGATTTTAGCTCTTACATCTGGGAAAAGACTATCCGCAAGGCTTTGAATTTTTCAGGAGCCGCTTGCATAAAGTGTTCCTGAAGAACAGTCAGGAAAACGATTCGGAGAAAATTGAAAAGATGATTGCTCACGGGAATTACATCGTGAAGGAGTTGGAGGCGTTGTATATGCTGAAGAAATATAGGACTTTAAAGAGGAGATACTACAACGAGCAACAATGATAAATATTTCATCGAAGCGCATTATTTTTCGTTTAGACTTGTAAGTTCTTTACTTACATTGTTAAAACAAACTTGAGACGTTATATAATTTTTCACATATTTTTAGCGTTGAAGATAGTCTGGATGTTACGTTTTGAATTAGAAAGAAAAATATTAGAATGAATTCACCAGTCAATGGTTTCGAAGAAACTTCTCACAGAAGTTCTGTATGATTACCTTAAAAGCTGAAACAAGAAAACACTCAGAGAAAAAAATCAAAGAAATTCTTTGTTAATTTATATTTTATTGTAGGATCACCCATATATTATACTCTGAATTAAATATTTAGTCGATACAACAAGAGTAGAGTGTTTTTTGCAATCAAAACGTAACATAATCTACATGTAAATAGAAAACATAACAAATAACATCTGCAGTGTCAGTATCATTATGCAATAATCGTTCTGGCAAAGTAGACATGTTGGTAAAGTGTCGGAATGTGAAATGTGTGTAATAAAATGAGTGTTTCTCATGTTTCAGATAAAACGAAGAGCAAACCTAAACAGCGTACAGAAAGAGAGAGGCAGATAGAGTAAAGATACAAACGCATGTGAGAGCGAAACAAAGAAGACGAATTATGTTATGCATCGTTCTTAACAGGGCCATCAGTGATATGATTTATTTTATTTCTACATAACAAGAGCGTGGTTGCCACAGTTTATTTTAATTTCACAATATAATATATTCTTGTTTCATATCCATACTTATTGTTCTTTATAACATTTAAAAATTAACTAGTCATATATCATCGTAATGGTAGTAAGTAATAATATATCGTAGATCATACGTTTATAGATATAATGAATCAGGGGGTGCTAATACACGTGTCGCTAGACGCGCCTAACTACGAATGGGGGCGGTCGGTACGTGTTCGCTTTCCGTTTTTTGCGATGATGAAGAGAGAGTCGCCGAAGAATCGCGCTGATTGTGAACCGAAAAACAAAATGCCGTCCGGAACAACGAGAAGCCGTCTTCGCGCGCGTCGCAACAGAAACAACTCTAAGAGATATTTGTGAGTATAGTAATGTTATAGTTTATTACACACATTTTACATTGTTTCTATTACGTTACTTTTCAACATTTTTCATTATCAGCAAGTTCATTATTCATATATATCGTATAGACAATCCTCCTAATACGTATTGCCGTCCTTCAAGTATTTACGTTCGGTTCTCTTTAAAGCTGGTGCAAACTAATTTACCATTTACAATCACATCGTTTCAATCGAATGCGCTCCGAGTGACGCGTCCCTAACACCTTCACCGCTCGTCCTGCGCGCTCCGTATGTAACACAACTAAAACAACGAGTTTGTCAGTTATTACAAGATTCGATCCTCGATTTGCTCCTCTAATGCTCTCGTGATTTCATAGTGTCCTATCGTGCTCAATAATAAATGCATCTTTGTTTCGAGTAATTCAATTCAATTTAGATTTAGCTCCGCCTCCTTGCGGGCGGCGCGTCATAGAGAACATGATAATCAACTAATTTCATAGTTATAGATCCGAATAGTCGCAATTTGTCTCATATCAATGTAATTAATAGTACAAGAAGAAGAATGTCAACGTCGCATTGTCCGAGCCCACTTGGATGTTGTTTTTCCGAGGACAATGCGCTCTTCGTTTTTGGAAAGTTGGGCCCCGCCAATATAACTACATCTTATACACAACATTTGAACAATATTTATAGTTTATATACACTTATAAAGTACGTTAGTAATATAATAATATGCTCGAATCGGTGATTTAGGTTTTCGGTTAAGTCCATCGTGTGTACATCGAACGGAAGTATCGCGTCGGTTTTCGCTCGTAATTTGCAATCGAATAACGCAATTAGAATCCAGTCGGTAGTCGCAATGAAAGCCTGGTTAGTCAAACATTCACGTGTCAAATATCCCTCCTAACAATATAAGTGAGTAGTGGCGTCGGCGATCGATCGACAGTCATCGATCGATCGCAACGACGATACTGGCATTGTGGAAAAGTCCCGGTTTAAATACAATTTGTGCTCGTCTTATTAACGTTCGGTTGTCTCGTAACAAAGTATTCATTTAGTTCTCTCTAAATCGAAACCTATGCGATTTGTATCTACAAACGGACCGCCTAAAAAACGTCGAATAAATTCTTTCTCAATTTTAACGCAATTCAAAACCGCCGGAACGAGGTCCTCGCCTAACAAGTCCCTATGAGCTACATAACTATTGTCATTTATGATCTACTCGCCTAACACTTGTCCCAATCGATCGATCCGACGTTCGCCGGCCCGCTCCGCGTAAGATATGACTTTTAAATAACGTTAATTCGTATCGTATAAAAATGAACGTTCACGATCGGCGCATGTTCTCTCCGCCCTCTCGCCCGCGCGCGGACGAGAGCGCCGAGCAGCTGTCGAAGGGGTCGGAGCGATTTCGTCGTTTGCAGAGGAAGGAAAAGATTATATATGTATAATATGTACATAAACACGTCCTAAATGTTTGCTCTCGAACGTAAACCGTGTGCGGGTGCGTAGGGGGTGGCTGGGGGGGCGAGATGATGGCGGCGCGAATTATCGAAATAGTCCCATGCCGTTTTGAAATTCTTTTGAATTGAGTTTCACATCGCCAAAATGCACATCGTTTGCAATCGAAACGGTTGACTAACAGGTGACTACTACAGGCCGAAGCGAAGCCGAGATTACTTATCCAATAGGTTTCTTTGGTTGATTTTCGCCTAACTACGTATTCGGAATGAACGGAATGAGTTAACTGCGCGCGCTATGCGTCCAAAGCAAAATTCAAAAGAATTCCGTTTGTAGTTTTCCTCTTTTATAAAATATGCTAGTGGTACATCTACGATGGTTGTTTTTCTTTCATAATACATTAAATAACCATTAGTTTTTGCTAGTAGCGTTTTTGTTTTGTTTCTTTATCAGCTCCGTAGTCGTAACGTTTTATAATCATGCGTGTTATCGTCCGAATCTGAAATTACACAACCTCGTAATTAATTAATTAATTCAAATATCTGCGAATTTCGTTAATTTTCAACACGTTTTATCATTAATTTCTACGCGCCCTTTCCCGAACTGTGGTTTATCATTGTTTTCTACTTGATCTACACTTAATTACAGTGTTGCCGAGAGATAAGCTATAAAAACCACGTAGGCAGCCATACATACATCACTATATATGCCACCACAACTATTCAATCTGAACCATAGACGATACATCTTTAAACAATTGTTTTGAACAAACTGTCGCGTATTATGATGAATAATTAGGTGCGTATGCCCCCGGGGGTTGTTCGGAAGGTAATCGTAGAAGGAAATCGCTCATACCTTGAAATTTGTTTAGCAAGCAGTTATGTGGGTGCGACTGTCGTCAATTTAATCCTTGTCCTTCTTGTCGCCGTCTTCGGGATCTTTGAGCGTGTGCCATTGGGCGATCGGACGACGCGGCGATGCTAGCATGTCGCTCCAGTGGCGCAGCTCCGTGCCGCTGGCGTTGTAGCCGAGGATGACTTTGCCAATCGGCTCCGACGTGCCAATCCTGTCGTAGTCCACCACGGTGACGCCCAAGTTCACTTTCTGCAATCGAAGGCGAAGGTGTTTACCGTGCCGTCCACGTTACGCAACTATTCTCCCTTTCTCACCTGTATCTGCTCGAACGGTACTTCGAAGGTGAAGGATTCATTGTAGTACGGGTTCAGCGTGCACTTCTTGATGCTCGTCTTCTTCTTCTTGAGTCGCTTGCCGTTCTGGAGCAGGGCGATCTTCACGTAGGGATCTGAAAGCATCGACGCCGACATAATTATCGCCAACTGCGTTGGGCCGCGCGGACTGACCGGATAGACCGCCGACGTCCATCTTCTTCAGGTTCTTCGCCTCGAGGATAACGACGGTCAGCTTGCCAGCGGTCGGCACGTAACGCAACGAGAAGCAAATGTCTCCCAGCTTGTTTTCCTGTAACACCAATCGATTAAAGCCGGATGTGCGCGGCGCCGTCGTCGTTCGCGTTCGCTTAATCACAATAATCTTTTCTGTTTGCCATGCGCTCCGCCCGGGGCGTCTGATCGCCCTTCGCTTTGTGTGGATTTGACGATTGTCGTGTAAACAGAAAGTCAGAACGCAAGAGAACAAAACTCGGAGGGAAACAATCACAGAATCACAGAACAAAAATGTTTGTCAGAGTTCGGGACCCTATGATGTTGCATGCGCAATCAAAGAATAGTGTGGTCAAGCTAAATAGAAGTGTCTGCTTCCGGGGTTCGCCGGGGGGGAGGGGGTTGTCGACACGAAATGTGGATCGCTTGGATCGCGTTGGGTTTGACGAAACAGCGTAACAGATAGATAGAAACAGAGCAAGTGGGGAGTTCATATAAACAACACCTAAAGGGTTAAAAATACAAAGGGGTGGTCGTAATAAAAGGGGGGGGGGGGTAGTTGGATTATATAGTATTAAAGAGACACAAACACTTATTAGCAGTTTCGGGGTGGTAATTTTCGCCTAAAAAGCACATGTTTTACCTTGAGATTAATGTCGCCAAACGTGTTGTCTTGTCATACTCACAATTTCGAACCGCAATTGGCTTCGTTAATCAAGGCAAGAGGGATTGTTGCATGTCAAAATGGCTTTGCTAATATCGAACCGGCGATTCGGCATTGTTCTCTGTCGCTTAACGTTATTTTGGCTCGTTTTGCACTAATCAAGAGTCGACTCGCTAAAAACACCCAGCTCAAACCAGCTCGATAAAACTAAACTAAACACAGTACGAAAATCGTAACGCAAACGTAAGAAACACAACGCAAACGTAACTTAAGACTCAGCTAAGGTTCTAGTCGAGAGTGATCGAAAAACGTCCTAGAGCAAATCACTTTACGCTCCTCTCGGCGTTAGACGTTAGTCGAAAGTTAGGCGATATAAGAATTAAGATAAAAATTAGCATCGAATTTCGAATTGAGTTGTATACCTGCCTCCGGCATCCGAACGAATTTGTTTTCCGAAAAGAAGAGGAGCCGTTCGCCTCTCGCGATTTTCCAACAAAGAAAGCTCGTTTTACTCTTTACGCCTGCGCTCGGCGTCCGATGTCCGTCGAGAGTAAATAATTAAGTCAAAGAGTTAAGTCTAGTTACTATGGTGCTGTCTCAAAGTCGCATGCTCTCAAACTAGTTAGTAAATCGTATCGCAAATATACAAAGATTATGGAAACTTGTCAGATGCCAATATGCAGTGTGCGGTGATCTTTAGATTACGAGTACACACGTCGAACGTTACGCAGCTAAAGTATCGAGTCGTCTTGCTCGATAAGTATTGGCAATTGGTAAAAACACTGAGAAACTTCGGCAGCCAAGTTGCACAAAATTTGTAAGGACCGGCATGCAGAGAAAGATGCAGAGATTAGATTAGAATTCGGTGTTCGGTCGAAACGACAAACTCTCGCCTCTTTCACACCTCTTTCAACAATCGAGTTGGGTTGAGGTTCGTTCGCTAGGATTGCTTGTTGTTTCGACCGAACGGTAAATACAGTTGATAAGAAATCGGGAAACAAGAGGAAATCATAGGGCATACCAGAAAGTAACGTAGGTTTCGTCGAAAACCAACGAAACGAAATAAAAACTACTCGAATGCCCTCAAAACGTTCGCTTGCTTTCAGGTTGGCTTTGAGGACATTTTCAGAACGTGGACGATAATCGATAATAATAAATAACAGTGTACTTCTATCAAATATTATAAAAGTGTGTAAAATTGCAATAATATAGCCAATACAAGTAATGAATCGAAAAGAATTATTTGGCAAAAAATCAAAGTCGTATATAGAAATATTAATTAGTCACTTGTTAAATATGCGTGATTTACCTTTGTTGTATGTGTGTTTATTGTAATTCATTGTTCAACTGGAATATCTGTTATTTGTGATTGATCAATGTTCTCGTCTGATATTTAACGCGACGAAGAAGCAACACGAATCGTTGGAACGACGTTAGTCGGTCAGCTTGCCGATTTGTGTTGCTCCTTACTAGAAACATCATGTGTTATAAATCAAAGACAACTTTTTCAAAGATATCCGAAAATGCGTGCACTTATGCCGGTGCAGTGCTAGCAGCGAACAAGTTTGAAAAAGTTTCTCAAAGTTAGCAAGAAGACTATTAAAAAGTCAGAGAGTCAAAACACACCGATACTGTGAAAGAGGTGTCGCGTTTCGTAATGTTCGATGTTGGCGAGATTTTTAATAGTCTTGATGACTGGCGATGATCGCCAAACGGAAGGTTCGGACGCGCGCGATCATCGGAGAGAACGCGACCGCATGATGGCTCGTGATCGTTGTCGAAATAAGTTAATACTTACGTGAAGTTATTTGATTGTTTGGAAGCGTCATGCATGCGCGGCCGGCACAACCATAGCACAGCCAAACCAAAGCAGAGCATAGAATTTTAGGAAAAAGAGAAAAAACAATTTACGTCAATACTGTTTGCTTAACAACAAGTCGAACAATGTCGTAGATAGTGAGAGGGGGTGGGCTTGGCGGACAGCGATTAGTCGCGATCAAGTTTGCTTCTGTCGGCGCGGATCCCATCCGTCCCTGGAGCGCCGTCGGCGGGGGCAGAGAAATTCGTCGGCGACGAGATGCCGCAAGTCGCGGCGCAATCGAACGCGCGCTTGTTTCGCACGCAAGTCTACGGTTAGTTCATTCATCAATCGAACGGGTCAGTTAGATATTTAAGAACGAAAACAGAGCAAAATCGAATCGAAAGTCTCTCTCCTACTACGCAACAAACGCAAAGTCGCAAAGGTAGTAAAAGTATTGAAAAGGTGAATCGAATCTTGCAAGAAACATAGTTACATGAGATGCTGCAGAGGTCGATCTCACACGGCATGGAATCTCGAATCTCGAACGAAATCAAAAACCAAACGCAACGCTCGCTCTACGGATATCGCATGGTCATAGATAAAAAACAACGTAAATAATTTAAAAACGAAAACGAATCGAACGAAACAACGTTGCTGCGTGCCTGAAAATCTTTACAGTGCAAGCGTCGAGTACTTAATTGGATTGGTCAGAACTGGGTGTGGACCGAAACGATTTCGCCTCTCTAAGCTCGCTATGCGCATCAGTCCTAGCGTTCGCGAAAGGACGAACTGAAAACGAGAGCGAGAAACTCTCAAATGCGATCGCCAATTTGCGGGCGCTTCGTGCCCTCGTTTCCCCGATTGAAGCAATGACCGGACTATCGGTAATATATATATATAATATAGATAATATAGTAAAGGCTACGTGGAAAAACTTTGATATCACCTGCCCCCCTTCGCCCTCCACGCTCTGGAGCTCGCGCCACTCCTCGATCGTCTGCGCCAGGTCCACGGTGCACAGCGGCAGCTTCACCTCGCCGATCTGGTCGTGCTTCGAGAACCGATCGAAGTCGAAGATGGCGAACACCAGGGTCTTGTTCATTGCGTCGGCGTACGGAATTCCCTGCGGAGAGGAAGCGACAAGATGCGTTGAGCAATGCGCGCGGCGACGTCGCCGAACGGCGGTCGCGACTTACCTTAAAGACGAACGTCTCGTTGAAGACCGGACTCAGGGTTTTGCGATGGACCTTCGTCTCGAACTTCTTCTTCTTGTCGGGGAGAAGGTACACCTTGACGTAGGGGTCGGATGTGCCCCCCATGTCAAGGGCCGGCAAGTCTTCGGCTTGCATCACCGTCACGGACAGACAGTTTTGGTTGAAGTCGTACTCCAGCTGCGAGAGGGGAAAATGTTTTTCTTTCATTCTCGTACAATGACAGTATAATTATGCGACGTTGCAACGTTGTTGCAATAAAGCGAAACGAGAACTTAACGTAGGCAACCGTTCGTTGGGTTGCCTATACTCACTTTGTATTGGAGCTTGCCGAGCTTCTGAACCTCGGGCTTCTCCTCCTCGGGTTCCTCGGCGTTCTCGGTGAGCTCGTCCATATCGGGTTGGACCTGCAATCAGTGCAATCAATTTCGGGGGATTTAATTTGCGTCCTATATAACGAAAGCGTTCAGACAACATCTAGACACAGAAAGAGCATGTGATATTTGTTGTGAAGAGTCTGTCAGAGGGTCTGTTCGTTTTCCCATATATATATAATATAAGATAGATAATATAGTTGTTTGGGTTGGTCACACAAAGACAAGACAACGAGGGTCTATCTTGCTATCTTGCCTTTTCTTTGTATGATGATCCAAGTAACTGTACCGACTTAAGGTCGACACCCTTCATCCCCTTCTTTCCGTCCTTGCCGGCGCGCCGCTTCCGGAAGCATCTTCGTATGCAGAAGAAGCAGACGCCGAGGACCACCAGCAGCACGCCGATGATGATGCTGACGAGCGCCCACGTGGGGATGCCCATCTCCTCGGCGAGCTCCGTGGTGATCTCCTTCGCCTTCTCCATCGCGTTCGTCTTTGGTGTTTCGGTTGTGGTCTCATTTTTAGCTGCGGAGCAGGCAAGTGAACATTCATTCGGGGGCGCACTAGATATGGCGGCAGGGGGTGGGGGAGGTGTCATTACCTAAATCGGGGGATTTCGTGGTGCTGTGTAGTCGATGTAGTAATCGCATTTCAGTTCTATTGAAGTTGTGCAGCGTCGCCTCGGCGCGTTCCACCGGGATAGCTGGCGTCATCTCGGGCACGTCTGGAATCGGCGTCGGCTCCTCGACGGCCTCCCGCTTGACTATTCGTGGCGCCATCGTGCTGACAATATCAAACCACATCCACGTCTGAATTAGACTCCACTTTTTATGAACTAATTACTTAACGCCCGGTCCTCGGGGCGACAATGTCATCGCGCTCGATGAAGTCGAGAGTTTTTATGCGGGGGATTTTCACCGGGACGTGCCACGAATCGCTCGGCCCGACTCGCAGCGCTCAACTCGCGACTCGGAAGCGGATCGGCACCTTATTTATGACCGCGACGTTCCCGCTTTAATAATTACCGAGGGCGAGGACAACCGAGATTCCTCACGGGCGTCCGAGTCAGGGCGACATTAACTGAAGATATCTCGTCCGAAGCCGAGCATCCCGGGTTGCGCTAGGGTATGGAACTAATATTAGCGAGCGAAGCGTTTCATCGATCGCGCGTGCATTCTAAAACCGTGCGCGCTAAAGGGTGAGAACCCCGAGAGCACTTTCTTTCGTCCGCGGCCGGCTCGATATTCGCCGGCGATAATTCGGGCGCGCGAATTCGCCCCGCGGTGCCAAGGCGCCGTCACGCGCACGAAAAGAGCGAGAATGTATGTCGGCCATGCTGCAATCAATATCCGCTCGCTGTTGGCGCTCGCTAAACAAACCGCCCGAGTCCGGATGCACCGCAACCGAATTCGCTCGCGGCGATTACCGACTGCCGAATTAGACGTGATCGGCGGGTACTCACATGCTACTAGGGTTCCGCTTCCTGAGTGTGGTGCGTGGGTCGTCCGAAAAAAGGGGATCGCCGCGTAGCGCGTGTGGCGTGTGACACTGGCACGTAACTCCGCAAGCACTCTCTCAAGAACAACGAGACATTTTGGACCACTGCCGTTCGGGTGGTTGATCTGCTCGCACGGACGGCGCTCGATCGGTGGTGGCTTCACGGCGGGCGAGACACCGCGCGGCGTTCGGCGAGAGGCGGCGGACACACTCCGCGCGCGCTACGTAAGATGGCTGTCGGCAGCTCCCGCGGCGCGATAAATCGATAGCTTTCCCGCTGGCGCGCCCGCTCGTACGCAGGACGGCGCGCGCTTTTCCGCACGGCGCAGAAGCGTGCGAACTGCGACTGCCCGAAAGCCCCACAAGAATTTTCGTTTTATTGAGTGCTCCGCCGCGTATCGTATCACTACGCGCTTACGTCACTGATTTGAATGTTTTATTCCAGCCGCCACGGCGTTCGGCGTTCGGCGTTCGTCGGACCAACAGGAGAGCGATAGCGCGAATCTGCGCCGAATGCCAGACTCGTAAATATCATATATAAAACTTTATATCGACGCGAAACACCCATTTGCAATTAAAAGTTTATGGAGGCGGCAACATTGAAAAACATTCATGAAGACACCTCGTTTTTCAATGAAACTCTCCATTACGGGCGATAATATAAAACAATTTAGTGCCTTTATTCGGAACCGTGTACGTTTACAAAATTAAACCGCGTTTTTAGGAGAAGCGTCGGATAAAACTTGTTTTCAGTTGAATTGTATTTTTAAACGAATAATAATATATCGGTTTTTTAGTTAAACTCCAAAAGTTTGCGCCAAATTTGTGCAAAACTATGTCGTAAATTCGGGAAAACTTCGAGAGGCTCGTAGTTTTCCCATTAATGTGATTTTTAGTTTGTAGATGTCGCTGCGTGTACAGATTTAGGGAATATTGCCGAAACTTTCAATATAATACAAGAATATATAACAAAACAATATTCACAGTTTTGTTTTAAATCTTAGACTTATCATTTTCTTAAAATAATATATGTTATTCATTCCTAAATGCCGCCTTGGCCCCGAAAACAGGGAAAACTTTTGGGGTAATAGTTTTCCATTTGATTATTCTTATCGTTTGTAGATGTCGCTGTGTGTACAAATTTAGAATTTAGCGAGAGAAAGTATGCAACATTTTCTCAATACATGTGCATTAATTAAACTGTTCTAATTTTACTATTAAAATTAATCATGTTGATTTTCCTCTGAAACTTGTCTTTTAAAAGAAGATATCAAAAGATGGAAGTCTTCTTTAAAACAAGTTGTTATTTTCATCGCTAGATGTCGCTCGAGTCGAGTAAATGATTGTAGAAATCTGCCCCTTGTCCATGCGTAAGACGGCGAGTTTGACTAACTACTACTAGTTGTCGCTCTGTGTCCGATTTTAATTATTTTAATAGATAATATGAAGCTCTTTCAAATTTTTGTTTAAAACCACGGTTTACTAAATTGTATTGTATAAAATTTAATTTACGAAGTATCTCTTGTATATGTGCATTAGTCGTAATAACGTTACAGATCAAAACTAAAAAACTATTTTGATTAGTTAAACTGCTCATAGATGTCACTATAGGTATGGAAGGAAACCCAAAGGTTCAAATCATGCTTTTCACTGCATACTTACAACTCTTATAGCTTCCCAAATTACCGCAATTGAGAACTTATCGCGTCGCCAATAATTAAAGCAGCAATTATGCCGTAACATGCGCCCGCCGCCAAATATATTATGTCGGCGGCGTATGAGTAATCCGCTTACGCCTTGTTAGCGCTCGGGAGCGCGCGGCGCGCTTCATTTATGCAAGGCGCACTTAGATTTCGCCGCATTAGGGCTTTGAGCGAATGCTGATTGCGTCGCGGCGCCCGATTGTGTCGCCCGCGAAAGGCGCCCGAGGCGTTCGCACGCGTCGCGCCGCGGCGGCTGGCGCGTCCCGGCATTCGTTGCAGTCGCGTCGACAATGCGCCCGTCGGCGGCGGCGCTTCGCCGGCGCTCGCGTTGATTCACGATTTATGAGCGCTCGTTCCGTTCGCCAAGTGCCTGCCGCGCCGCTCGCCATTTATTTTTCGCGCGCAATCTAGCGAATTATTGTTTATTACCGATGCGTATATTTTATTAGGAGCGTCGATCGGCGGGCGGGCGCGCGGGACTCACGCGTGCTTCCCGCTTTGGCGCTTCGCATATCTATTGTGGACGCGGGGGAGAGGGCGATGACGTGAATAACGATTCGGCAACAATTGATGTGTTACGCTAGGACGACTTTATATTTTTTGTTTTTTTTAATGATTTTATTTTACTCTTCGTTGTCTTTTTTGGCGATCGTATTCGATCGGGCGGATCGACAAACTAATCGAACGGTGGTAGGAGATGATCGTCAGCAATAGCAATACATAATTGATGTTATATTTGATGAGGAGCTCATTACTTATTACTCAAACAAATAGCTTGTTAGTATTTGATTGAAATCTTCTAATTGTTGTACAAGTTTGTGATTTAAGGTCCATCAACAGACACTTTAGTTGATTTTCATAAAAACATTTAGTTATTTATTAAAGCGCGATATTTGTCAGACATCAAATTTGCTATTCCAATGGCGGCGGCGCTGGGGGCCGCAGGAGAGCGCAGGGAAGATAAATCAGACATTATACGAAATAGTGTAAACGCGAGCATAATTTCCAGCGTGAAAATAATATATTTTGTATTTATGCCGAGCCGCGGCGTCTGCTCGCCGGCGGAGTGTCAACAGCAGCGATCATTCATTCCGCGCGCCGCCTGCACGCCAAGACGCTTTTTCGGCGATTCCCCATTTTCCCGCGGAAAGCGGGATTTCACGCGACGCGCCGCGCACATTCCGATGGCGCGATTGTTTTGTTTCGCCGCGCATTTTTCCGACCGCGGCTATTACTGCTCGCGCGAATATACTCGCGGTGTCGTTTGGCGAAGGAGCCGGGCATGTATCAATATCTGTCAGGACGCGCGCGTTTATATGCGACGAACGACGCGACCAAAAAACTCGCGCGCGCGCGAACACGAAACGAAACGAAATATCGCCGTGCTTTTTACGGCCGTCGCGTGTTTGAAATAGTTGGGGGGCGCTAACCGATTCGCCGATTTGCCGACGTCGTTCTCGACTCCTTCCGGATTGAATTTAAAATTTTATAACGCGATCAAGATCCGACCGCTGTCACGGCAAGCCGTTCCGCTTCACAACAAATAGGTGTGCTCGGATATTTTTTGGCGGAGGACGTCGCTCCGGACGCTAAATGCCCGATGGGGTTTCCTCCCATCCGCGCCATCTTCGAGGCGAAACTTTCCGGCGAAAATATGCAATTTCGGGTATTAATTAATTAAGCGAATTTCATATTCCCGAAGAGAAGAGTCATCAAATATTCCGACTACACTCGCAATTTAGTTAACCAAGTCGGCGCCGGCGAGAGGGAAAAAGTTCCGGGCGGAGGAGGAGCAGGTGGGATCCGCGAGCGCGACGCAAACAAGCGAGCCGAGAAGCGAGTTTGTTAAATATTCTTCGTCGGAGCATCGAGCGCATTGCGAGTCGAAGGGACGCGCGCTGATAAATAATTTGCGCGAATTCGCTCGGCTCGGACCGAAACGAGCTCTCCGTCATATTCGAACCGGTCGCGTCCGGTGGGAGTTTGCTTCGCACTTTCGCACCTTCGCGCGCCGATGTACGCACGACGAGGGCGTCGTCGGCGCGGAAACTTCGGCGGCGTCGAGGCGAGCGCGTTTGAAAAGTGCGAAAAGTTTTTTCATTAAACTCTCGCCGCCGCGCAGCCGGCAGTCAGACATCATGCGGCGACATATGATTCGGTCTGCTCGGCGCCTCCGTCAAGACGCCCGGGGCGCGCGGATATTTCGGAGCGGCGCTTTCGAGGATCAACGGTCGCATGTGCGTTTGAAATGCGCGCGATAACCGCGCCGGGGGTGTGGATTTAGAGCGAGCGCCGACGAGTTCGAGCCGGCGCCGAGCTTTCGGCGGCGGCGGACGGCGGAGACGGAAAAAAAGCGAACGCGTCGAGCGCGAAACAGTGGCACTTCGAGAACGGGTTATCAATTAATCAACTCCGGACCGGACAATGTGTCAGTGCCGCGCGCAGGCGTTTCTTTTTCCATCGTACATCACACGCACGTCAAATTCACTAGTTTCACGTTATTAATTATGAAGTATTAATTCGCACTTTTGCCGCGCTCCTCGTAATCGTGTTGCTTATTCGAATGAATATACGTTTAATTTGCCGACTCATTTATCACAATCCGTAATGCCTCGGACGGGATTTAAAAGCGTCTCCGGCGGCCGGAAATAATTTCTTCGATGGATCTGATTTGCTTGCATCAGATACAGGTGCCACACTACCGAAAACCATTAAGAGTTATTTAATTCTCGCGTTTTACACCAATCACAAAAAAAAGTGCGGCAATTATGCTGATTTTATCCTAATCTTTCATTTCTCTAACGTAGTCTACTAGAAAACGTGGCGATTATCCCAGTGTGGCAACTATACTGAATTTTATCATAATCTTTCATTTTCTTAAACTAACTTGAGTCTAGTGGGAAACGTGGCGACTATCCCAGTGTGGCAACTATACTGAATTTGATCCTAATCTTTCATTTTCATTAACTAACTTAAGTGTAGTGGGAAACGTGGCGACTATCCCAATGTGGCAACTATACTGAATTTTCTCCAAATCTTTCATTTTCTTTAACTAATTTGAGTCTAGTGGGAAACGTGGCGACTATCCCAGTGTGGCAACTATACTGATTTTTATTAAAATCTTAAATTTTCTTTAACTAATCTGACCAAGTCTAGCGGGAAACGTGGCGACTATCCCAGTGTGGCAACTATACTGATTTTGTCTCTTGATATCAACATTTCGCGAGCATGAGCATGTGCTGAACGAGCTCATCGCTGCCTGCCATGAATTTGATTAATCCTGAAACGTATATTCTTATATTCTCGCCGGAGACGCGATGGCGGCGTGTGCCGCCATCAAACGCACCGTGCGAAAAGAACAAACCTGTTGGCGGGCCGTAAATTAGTGTAACGAACCCACAAACGACCGCATACAAAGGGAACGCGGCGCGGCGTTCGCCATACGTCTCTCTTGTAAGATTACCACCGTCCGGATAAAAACTCCGCAAAATTCCCAAAACTCGCGCAACCTCCGCGCGAGCGCCGCACGCAGGCGAGCCCCGCCAGAACGGAAAGAAAAATTAATTATTTTCCTTGTTTCTCCTTCGAGCGCTCCCGCGCGCTCTAATTACATACCGATCCGACACAGGGGCGGACACACCCTTCGCAAACGGAGGCGAGTATCTGTTCGTGATTTTCGCCAGGTGGAGGCAAGCGGTTGCTTAACAAATCGAACGAGAAGTGAATTGTCACGAGGAGCGCTGCCGTCCACGGCGAAGCGAGCTTTGTTTGCCACCATCGACACGAAATCCGACGTGCACGAGGACGATAAGCCGAAGGAGATGTGCAACCATCGGCAATCCACGTATGGATCCAACGGTTCCGACGATTGCGCTCCGAAAAAAACAACAAGAACCGCGACGGATATTTCGCGGGATTGCGGTGGATTTCTTCGGATTTCTTATCTCATTCCTGCGAATAGTTAGTTCGGCGCCGGCCTGTTTTCTTTGAAAACCTTTGAATTTCGTCATTTCGAACTTGCGCGGCGGCGGCGGCGGCGTCCTGAGAAAGCAAAATTCTTCGCCCCGATCGGTAATGCCGAGTTACCGAAGGCTGATTATTGAATTTCTCCCTTTTCGCCGCCGAAGTTTCCCCACGTGGTAATTTCCGTTCGGCTTGTTTCGCCGAAAGGAGTTCCATCTTCGATCGCACCAAGCGCATTCGTGGTTTTATTAATTCCATCGCTTGCGGTCGGGACGCGACGTCGCGACGGCATTCCCAACGTCTGGAAACGTATGCCGCATCTTTCGTTTACGCGAGAAGCGAAGAATTACCATCGCTCGACGACGAAGATGGCGTTCGTCTCGTCGAGCGCCATTCGATCGGATGGAAACACAACGGGCAGCAGTCGAGACCGAACGCCAGTCGTAAAGTTCTAATAGCTTTCCTGCAATCGTCGGCGGCGCCGACGCCGCGGACACTTTTGCAGCTTAACACAAAGCCACCGCCACCGTCGACTTCTTCTTTTCGTCTCGTACCTATTCGAACGTTGCGGATGCGCCGGGCACCAACGAAAATTGCGAACCAAACTTTGATTACGCTTTCCCGCCAAAATATTAACGATAGAAAACTTCGTTCGGATGTGCTTGATTATTTTGTTTGCGATGTTTCACAAAAATGAAGGGCGCAAATCGGATTTTTCTTTATTTGAAGATTTTCCGAGAAATTGACTGTTTCTGTCTCTATTTCTATTTTGAAAATGTCCAAAACAAAATCGCAAATTTCGAAATTTAAGCGATTAATTGACGCAGAATGCAAAGGAGAATCAAGGGCAGTAGAGAGATTTGTTTATTAGTAAAAATTTTTCGCATTCAATGCCGTGTATGCGTACGATAGGGGTGGGTTTACGAGTGAGTTTATTAAGTCGTAAAGCGTATTGATGACCGTAGATTGATAAGTTGTCGATGTGAATGTGACTTAAAGTGGGCGCATCGCGAACGAGTCGATAGAAGAATACAAAGTGGGCGAACGTCATGGCGAAAATAAAACAAGACGAGCTAATAACGTATAAAACTGTTTCGAAGTTTTACGAGGGATGTATTTTTGCAATAAAAGGCTTCGTCGCCAATACTGCAGAGAACACACGATAGGAACAAGTTTCACATAACTATTGGTTAAATTGAGGTTCGGTTAAGTTGCCTTAAGTTGAAATAGATCGATGTACTGTTTGAGTAATAAGTAATGAGCGTTTAAACTAAACACTTATCTCGCCACGATGTATAAACAAAAAGTAACCGAAGCAACAAATCACTGGTCCCCAGTTTTAGTAAGATAAATCCACCAGAAAACGTGGCGAGTATCCCAGTGTGGCAACAAATGGCACTAAATGGTATATATGTTAGACATAAACGCATGGATGCGATGCAACAATCAAGTAAAATAAACTTATGAATAGGGTGTGGACAAACATTTAATTAGCGTTTCGGCTAAAATGAAATCGGCTCGCTTTTTGCGTATGCCAAACGTTGAAACGAATAACAACTCGGTAAACGAATATGACGTTTCCATGCGAACTCGCCCGTTTGAAATTTATCACGCCGAACCGAATAGCGCTCAGCAGCGCACTCTGTGTGCACAGGATTAAGCCGCGTTAAGTTCGTTAGCAATTAGCAATCACATGTCGCGCTCGCCGGCTCGCTCCGCGCGTCGCCGTCGAATAAACGAATTAGATTTTAATTGCTCGTAATTTATTTCGCCAATGCGAAGCGCACACGTTTCAATTGTCGCCGGCGACGAGCGTCGCAACAAACAACGCGCATTCGATTCGCGAAAGATAAACGCCGTTCGATAGCGTCGTCGCGAAGGATGCATCCGCCCCATTGTCGCATGGCCACGCGCAAACGTAACCTTTTCATCTTCAGCCATAGCTTACGTAATATTTTCTTATTTCGCGGCCGTGTGTTCTCCTTTGTACCTGCGCCGCCTGTTCCCACCCGAGCCCGGCGCATCCGCATTCTAAGGGCTCCCCGCGTTCGCTCGTCATTCACTCGACGGCAACTTATGCAAATTTGATCTCGCTAATAACCCTGCGGACGGAAGCAGGTTTCGTTGCGCGGAAAGAGTTGTGCGACGCAAAAGCGACGACTTTAATAACCGGCGGCGACAATGACTTAAGTCCATTGTAAACAAGCTAATGAGTGCGGCGGAAAATCCGCCAGACAATGGACGAAGGATTTTACGATGAATAGTTTTAATGAATTTCCGTTTTGATCGTTACGCCCATCGCCGACGTTTTTCAACCTGACGCAGCCTCGTTCCCAGATTTTCTCTTTCTCTTTTTTTTAATAATGACGCAACAGCTGAACGTTGCGCGCTCCGCTTCGGAAGCCCGCCCTCGGCCGAGCGAAATTTGAATAAAGACTCGCTACATTCAAACGGCCTAATTTCCATTTCAAAGTGGCAAATATCACGTAATCAGTGCGCGCGTTCTGCGCGAGCGACGCGAATGCCGGCGCGCCGTAACGAACGGCATATTTCGCGAGCATCCGAGGGAAAAACCGCCCCGGCGCGCCGCGCACCCTTTCGGCTGTTTAACAATAATCGCACGGTTTTTAAAGCGAGCGAATTTCGCTGCGCATTAAAAATGATTCGCTCGCGCGAATCGTTGCGTTTGATCACGCCGCCGTTCGTCAGGCGCGCAAATGAGAGAACAAGCGGGATTAGGACGTCATGCCGGAAATATTAATCCCGTCAAGGATACGCCTCGGACTGATTGCGACGCGCCGAGAAATGTAGACGATTTTTGAGGGGCGCACGGGGGCGTTTTAACGAAACGCGGAAGTGGATTAGAAACATCGGCGGCCGGGGGTGAATTAGACCTGAGGCGATTCGATATTTCGTCCTGACTCGGCGTAGATTTTTCTACGTAAAACGAAACGTCCGCATTCGGAGCTTGCTTTGTAGAATGTGTCAAACATTAGTGTACGCTGCCTGCGCGCCGGGTTTTATGTCCCGTTGCAATTTGGCCGCGGCGTCTGCGAGGACGAGAGCGGCGCGGGCGGGGGCGCGCCGAAGGAAAATGGAAATGACAATGCTTTCGGCGTTGCCTTCCATTCGCAGCGCCGTCGGCCGACGCGGACACGACGGCATAGTGCGCGCGCGACGAGCAACTCGTGCGGAAAGATTTCATTAGAGTAATATGTATTTAATATGCGTCGCTTCGACGTCGCGCAAATTAATTTACGAGAAAAGTTTACATTTTACAAAGGGAGAAGAGCCACTCGCCGCGTACGCGCACTTCTTCGCGAGTTTACGAGCGCCAGCCAGCGCATTTGATGAAAGGTGCAGCCGTTCTCCGACCTGCGTCACGCCGCCGCTTTCCCACGCCGCGCAATTCACAATCCGAGAAACGGAGCGCGCGCACTTTTTCCCCCACGTTTTTCCATTATCGCTAGAGTGTTATTTCTTCTCGCTTTGCACCCACTTCCCTGATGGATCCGCACTTCGTGCCATATGTTTGGACATTGCGTGGGGCGATTCAGGGAGATAAGGATAAGGGTTAAAAGAAGTATGCATAGATTGGAAGATCTCTTCAAAACAGTTTTCTATGGTTGGGGCGTAAGTTCGCGGCATTTGGTTTCGACCATTTCTCAACGATTCATTAATTATTAATTAATTGTCATATGGGCATTAAAAAGTACGTTTTCTCCTGTATAAAATATCGTTAATCATTCTTCGAGCCATATAACTTTTTTGTTAATTTCCAGGCTTTGAAATTAATATAATTTTTGTTAGGAGAATAAATTCATAGCGTTTAATTTTGTCCTTGTTTCAACGGTTTTACCTGGTTATTAATAAGGTGTGTATATAGTCACCAAAAAGGACGTTCTCTTCTCTATACAACTGTCGCGAGCCGAAATGGCGCTCGTTAAAAACATAAGTTGCGAGGGATGATCTAAGCACTTAAGAAAGCATCGCCGGGACTATCTCTAGTCCGGCGCCGGTAAGTCGCGCAGCCTCAAGGTTGAGACGCAGCGTCTCCTGTAGGAAAAGTACAGAGGTTACTCGAGGACGACTCTGACCGCTCGTGGCAGCTACATTGTTGCAATGACCAATGCAGGGACGGCTGAAGCCACTGAAAGATGTGGTGGGGTTAAGTGTATAAAAACGATCTAATTAATTAGCGAAGTTAGTGATCAATTAATCCGACGCCGTCACGCTGTCACTCAGTTACTAGACCTCGCCACCTGCAACTCAACCAGTCGCCCCCGAGCCCGCAATGGCGATTTCTACCCTGTATGTTTTTTCTATAATAAATATTCTGTCAAGTTCTTCACATGTTGTACTTAATTTGGCCTGATCGCTAACCGGTAAGTCGTGGCCGCGCCAAGCGAGTTGCTTTATTCAACCCCCCGAGTCTATGTCACTTCTGACTCTAACCCTCGAGCCGCGACACAACAATGCTAATCATTTTTCAAATAGCTTTATCTTTACATTACTTTTCGAACTTTGAAATGAATCATTCACGAATTTTTGACAACCGTTTTTCGTTGTTATTTTTCGCGGTTAAAAAAGCTCACCAACCATTCCAAATCGTTACAGGATATACGACAAAGGCTTTAGAAGTGAATCCACTTCAGAGAAACAGTTTTCCAGCTGGAAAAAATGGCTCCGTGGATCTTCAAACGGACAGTTTCCGGAACAGGACAAAAAGCGTCCGACGACATTTTGAAAGAAAACAACTACAGAAAACAAGTCGTCACATGATTTGAATTTAAAAAAATGAGAAACGCTACGAATTTACTCCCCACAATATTTCGTGTACAATTTCTTAATTGTTTCTTCCATCTACCAAATCTTTAGTGAAATTATTTTATTTTACTGACCAACAGGATATTATTAATCATAATTATTACGCCCCGAACCGAGTGTATAGTAAAATAAATCCTTTAAGTTTTTTTGTTGGCGTTGCCCCGCACGAGTTGCGAGACTCGACTCTCGAGAATGATTAATTAGAAGATTATTGATCGTCCGGCGTTATTATATAATCTCTCGATAGTGCCGGCGGGCGCGCCGCGGGAAAAAACGCCGGCCAACAAAAAGCATGCTCGTTCTTCCTAATAACAATCAAAACCTTTCTCTGCCATTAACGCGGAATCCGAGTATATTCCATATTGGCACGCACCTGCCACGCGCCCATTGTTTTCGCTTATTCTAATTTCATTCCCATTTTTCCTCGACGAATCTCGCACGTAACGTATATCCCGACAGAAAGGCAGTCGTCGGCGAGGGCGTGCAGAAGGGGCATTAACGAAATGAAAACCTCGCACGGCCGCGACATGCAAAAAATTCATCAACATCGGCGCGCCGCCGCCGTCGTGTTAATTAGCGCAATAAAATTCGCTTTGCACCTCGCCGCTTAGCGGCAATCGCTGTTCGCTTTTCACGACATCCCCCGCAAAACGGGCCGGGGGCGGATTAACGCGAACGCCGGGCGTGTTCAATAAAAATGCAAAAATATTGCGACGACGTGCGGGCGGCGGCGGCGGGGAAAAGTTTCGCCGAGGACGACTTATTTATTTCGCGATCGCGCGCCGCCGCCGCCGCCGCAGATTGCGAAATACCGCGCGCGCTTAAGAAGCGAATCGAAACGAAATCCTTTATTGAAAGCAACTGCGGAAGCTCGACGGATAACTAAACCCTAAACCGACGGCGCCGCCGGAACGGCGCGCTCGAGTTACGCGAGCGATTTTTTGTGGGCGACGGCTTTCGCTCGGCGGCGGCGGCGGCGGCGGCGAGAAAATCGTCCGTATGCGCACCGATCGCGTCCCGCCGATTTTATTCTCGCAGCATGCAACAGTTGCGCCAACAAATCCTCCGAATCCAAAAACTATCGCGTTATATTAAACGCGCCGTGACGTCCTGCGAGACGGCGCGAGTTGAAAACTCGAAATAACCGACGTTTCGCCGCCCCCGGAGGAGACGCACAGATGACGCGAGAGCGGATCGCGTCGAATTCATTTGACGCTTGACGCTCGAATATTCCGAGCGTCGCGGGCGTGCCAAATTGAAATTACACTTTCCGCGTCGAGGGGAGAAAGGTCAAAGGGTTTTCTTTTTTTCTAAATAAACGCGGCGGGGAGGCCGCGTTCTGTCAATTACATCGTAAAAATAAAATCGCCGAGGGCGCCGCGAGCTTCCTGCTCTTCTAATACGAAAGCAATTACCAATTTCGCGTTCAATTGATCGAAAATAAGCGCGACGGCCGAAAGGAACATCGCTCCGGCGGCCTCGCGCCGGGGGCGGCGCGCGCTCATCAATCCGTTCCGTTCGGGCGCGACCTGAGAAGGACGCGATAAGAGTATACGGAGTGGTAAAAATTACGGCGGCGAGTGGATAACGAAAAGCGCATTTTCCGCATAAAATTTCCACTCCGGCGCCGCCCCTCGCGGGTTTATTGCCTCATATACATAATATAGTCTTCGGCGACGCGTCGCGTCCTCGTCCGCAGACCTTCGCTCTTCTTTATCGCGCCATTTTGTACCGCTTTATTTGATCCGGCGCGGCGCGCTCAGCGTGCGCCCGACTTATTGATATACGCGCCGGCCGCGCCGATGTCAATATATCACGCGCCCCCGCTTTCATTTTTCATAGCTGCGCGTGAAATATCGCGCGCCCGAGTGCTGCTTAACGCGAACGCTAGCGCAAACATTAACGGCCATCTTTAGTGCGCCCTCGTCCGTCTGAAAAGAAGTAAGACGTCGCAGCGTTTTACAGTCGTGACTTTCAATGCGGATTTTGCACACCCCCGAAATATTAAAAGACGTCAATATTTATACCAATCGAAAGCTACAAGTTTGTTGATTACGCCTGTCTTTGTTTCATTTCAATCGATCAATTATTAGCCGAGTTATGGGCAAAACAAATTCTCAATTTCCCGATAATTTTTTCGATTATTATTAGTTCGAACATTTTATTTTGCTCATAACTCGGCCGATAATTTATCGATCGGGACGAAACAAAGACATCCATAATCCGCAGAAATTTAGCTTTCGATTGATATATATTATAGTAGTAGGAATAGGGGTGCGGGAAGAGAAAACGCAGTTTAATGTCGAAACTTACCGCAAACTTCCTCCTCGCCGTTCTAATTGCGTCGCCCTGAAATCGCGGGGATGGATAACGAAAGGGGCGCGCTAATTGTTTCACATTTTTTTATATAAAGGATGCGAATTACGTATATGGGAACAATTATTTTACAAACGGGGGTGGTGAATGTCGCCCGGCCGCGCTCGATCGGCGCTCGCCTGTCGTTTGTCCGTCAAGTAAATGCATAGTGAATCGATAATTAACGCTACTAATTAATATCACAAATATAGTCCCTATACAAAGTCCTATCGCCATGAACATTTAACAATGGTAATTTTAACAATGAATTCATAATTTTTAGGTAATCGTAATCGAGGTGAAACCGTTTCGCGTTCTGCGCGCGGAGGCGCTCGCTCAATTGTTAAACAGTCCGCCGCTGTTGATCGATTTCGGCGAGGATTTCAGCAGGTAGCGCGTCAGATCGCTGTCGAAGTTGTTGACCGCGCCGGGATTGTTCGAGTTGGGCGACGCGGGCTTGAGCTGCTCGGACGTCGACGGCGACACCGGCAGACTGTTGTGCATCGGATCGAGATACTTGTCCTGCCGCATGTTGTCGCAGGTCTCCTTCATACGCGTGAGCTCCTTCTGCAGCGTGCGATACTCCTCGAGGAAGCGCTCGAGCTGCGCGGCGTGGTAGTCGTAGGTGTTGAGGTTGGTGGTCATCGGCGGCTGCGGATTGCTGGGCGACGGCGACGGCTGGCGGGCGATCGCGACGCGATGCTCCAGACTGGCGATGTCCAGGAGCGGAGTGCAGTTGGGGCGCTCGCGTTCGCGAATCGGCGAGGGCGAGACGGAGGTCCTTTGACGCGCGGCGTCGCCCGTCAGGTTCAGGTAGCTGCTGGATCGGCCCTGGCCGCCGGGATTCGCTCGCGTCTTGTTCAGGTTGGGATACTTGTGCGGGTCGCTGAGGCGGCGCGAAGACGACGAGCTGCTCTCGCCCCCGCTGCTGCCGTACCTGCTGTCGGCGAGCAGGGGCGACTGGCTGTCCGTGCTGGTGTAGCGCGAGTTGTGCGCGAGGGCGCGCTTCCTCGGCAGCGTGCAGAACAGCTCGTTGATGTCGCTCACGCTGCCGCCCTCGCTGTTCGCCTTGGTCGGGACGAAGTTGTTGTTGGACGTGTTGGGCGAGTTCTCGATCAGGTCGGGATACTTCTTCTCGTCGCTCTCGAGCAGGCTGGACAGGTCCGTCGAGAAGGCGGGGGTGTACGTCGTCGGTTCTTTTGTCTTGCCGCGCTGAGCGATCGGCAGGGAGGGAAGCGCGCGTCCGGTGGACGTCGACGGCATCTGATGCGCGTTATATGTACCAGACGTCGAAGTGGGAGTTTTCATTAAATCGTCTCTAGAAGAAAGAGCAACACTGAAAATTTAACTTAACGCCTTTGGCACCGATTAGCGGGGAGCAAAAACGAAAAAAAATTACCTCGTCTCCGACGCGGAATGCTTGGGACGTCGCGGAATGTGCAGATCCTCTTGATTATCTATTAGCCGATCGCCGGAGTCCCATTGCGTTTCGATCTTGGTGTCGTGCAGCGGCGGATGCCAGAACTTGGTCTCGCGCTGCTTTTTGGCGGCGCGATTGGGGTCGTCGTCGTCCTCCTCCTGCTCCTGATCGGTATCGGCGCCCGGCACCACTCTGTAATCCCCGTTCTTTCTGCTAACCAACGCTAATTCGGCGGCGTTAGCGCGCCCGTTAACGTTCTCGGCGGGCTTGCGGCCCATCTCGATCTTCTCGTAGTCGTCCTCGCCGGCGCGACAAGTCCGATCGCGCCACCTGCTCAGACTCTTCTTGCGCAGCGTGAACGCGCACAGCGAGGACAGACACACCGAAAGCACGAAGAGCACGCCGGCGATCACACTAATCAGCAGAGCTTTGCTGCCCAGCGGGCCGTCCGGAGGCTTGCGCGACACCGCCAGCGTCACGCTCGCCTCCACGCGCCCGGCCTTGTTCTCCGCGGCGCAGACGTACACGCCCGCGTCCTGCACGTCCGCCGCGAGTATCGTCAGATCACTAGAACTATTCTCTAAACGCACAATGTACAACTTCTTGCCGCCGGCGTACGGCGCGCCGGACAGATTGGCGATCACCTTGTTCTTCAGCATCCACCGCACGTTCGGCTCCGGAACGCCGGTAATCCGACAGGCCATCGTGACGTTGCGCCCCTCGATGCCGTGCGCTCTCGGATCGCGCGCGAGGATCTCGGGCACGCACGCAAATTCGTCGAGGTCGAGCTTGTCCCAGGGGCGCGCCCGCAGCCGCTCGGGCTGCTGACAGACGGGCGGCACGCCGTAGGGCACGTTGCGCCTGACCATCCATTCGCGCAGCGGGCGCAGGCCGCACGAGCAGTTCCACGGGTTCGCGGCCAGCTCCAGGCCGTGCAGATTCTCGAGGACGGTGAGCGCGCCGGCGCCGACGTCGACGAGCCGATTCTTGTCGAGCTTGAGCCACTCCAGCGAGCGCTCGAGGCCCTCGAAGGCGCCCGCCTCGATCGTCGCGATCCTGCAGTCGGACAGCTCCAGCCGCACCAGCTGCGGCACGTGCACGAAGGCGTCGTGCGCCACCCTCTGGATCGGATTGCCGCTAAGCCTGAGCTCGCGCAGCTCGGGTATCGAGTCGAGCGCGTGCGACGGCACCGCCGCCAGCGCGTTGTAGCTGAGATCGAGCTCGACCAGATTGATCAGATTGCGGAACGCGTAGCGATCGATCGTGCGCAGGCGGCACTTGGACACGTAGACCTTCTGCAGGTTGAGGAGGCCCGCCTGGCTGAACTCGTCGTGCCGCACGGCGACGAGATTGTTGGCGGTCAGATCGAGGATCTGCGTGCCGGCGTCCAGGTGCATCGGCACCGCGGACAGGTTGGCGCTGAGGCATATCACCGACTCCTTGCCGCTCTTCCACTTGCACTCGCAGAGGCGCGGGCAGTCGGCGAGGAAGACGCGCGCGCCGAAGCCGAGGAGGACGAGCGCTTGCAGTACGCGCACCGGCCGGTGCATCCTGCTCGCACGCTAGATCGACGCGCAGGACGTATCATTGCCAGGAGACAGGCGCGCTCCGCTCGGCGCCGCCGTCGTCGTCATCGCTTTCCATCTTTTCGCCGACCACCTGCAACAGTTCCGAAATTCAGATATCAAACGCTCATTCCCGCCGCTCTTAATTGCTCCGCTCCGAGACGGACCACTTCATTAGCGGCGACTAATTGCGTGCGTCGCACGTTTTTTCCCAAAGCCGCGCGGCGATATCAAAAGAAGGCGCAATAAAGTTCGCGCGTGAAAGTTTCATAAAGTCGCGCCGGCGTGCAAACCACTCCGAGCCCGTCCTTCCTGAGGGCTTTCAATACGGCGGCGCGAAATCGTCATCCTTTCGCAAACCAGTTCCTGCGAGTCGCCGCTTTATTTGTATTCACGGCCCGTCCTCGCCCTCCGCCGCCCTCGCCGCGTCTGTTTAGCATCCAGACGTTGCCCTGCCGCGTCGCGTCGCCCGTCAAATAAGGACTATCATATTTCACTGAAGACTTAAGAATTTCCATTTTAATCTTTCGCATCATGCGAACGCGCCGCCCGCGCGCCCGCGCGCCCGCGCCGCGAAACTAAAAATGGCTTAAACTACGGGCGCGCCCTGTCCCATTTAATTACGCGCCCTTTGATTCACTGTCGCACGCTATTAACTCGGATGCGCTTCGGAATTGCGCAACGAGCGTTTTACGACGGGCGCGCCTGTCGCCATCGAAATTGATACAAACGCGTCGCGACGTTAGCATACATTTTAATATTTAATAAATGCAATTTTTGCGCGAACGCGCCGCGATATTGCACCAGCACGCTCCAGACTTCCGGCCGCCGCCGGCGCGGCGACGGAGATGAGCGAGGACGCTGCTCTCCTTTGTTGCGCGCCAGATAGCGCGTCAACAATAGGTGGCTGCGCCGGCTACACGGAATATTGGATAATATACAGAATCGCGTCTTATATCGTCCTAAGCTTGCTACTTTCGTGTATCTGCTTCACTGCATATCTATAATCGAATAATTTAACAACTATAGTTGAATTTTTCTAGGAACCATCATCGACTGTACATAAGCACTTTATTTACTAACCATTTATCTACCTGTAATGTTGTACAAGTTTGAGCTAGATCTATTCAAAATGATTTGTTGGTACTTTGAAAAGTTGTACTATAGTGAA
>JARRAA010021353.1:797642-819421 GCA_030557295.1 Ecitodaemon sp. MM-2014 | reverse complement strand
TTTTTTTTAGAGCCGAATTTGAATTTTCAATTTAATTTCGGCCCGAATATAACGAGCCCGATGTATTTGCACTTTATTCGGCCGAAAATATTAAAAGCGTTCGTTGCTGATGGAAATCTGATACAATTTGTAACTTTTGCGCCCGCAAATTACGCGCCACAACTCGTTATGACTGCAATCTCCACTTTCATGCATTATTATTGATAGTGACACCCTTCGCGCGGAAAATAAATGACTCCAGCTATCGGCCCATCGCTCCGTCATTGTGCGCGCTTTTTATCCCCGGCTTTCTCTCGGCGAACCCGCGCCCGATCGTCATCGATCCCCATAAGCGTTTTTCACGGACCGTAATAACGTAAATCGTAATACTAGACCTAGACACCCATTTACACAATGTTAAAATATATCACACATCAGAACGCCACCTCCCGACCCTCCCAGCGACACCGCGCACTTCCTTGTTTCGCCCTCCCAGCTCTTTGATACGACGTGATGGGTAGGCATGCATTGTGCGCGTTTTCCTGTAACTTTCGGGATAACTTGTTTGACTTATGACTATGACGATGTGTCATGTCACACCCTATCTGGTTTATCCCTCGCAGCGGGTTCGTGCGGCGAGCTCGTGTTCGCTTGCAGGCACGTACAGCCCTGTGCACACAAACTAAGTTTCCAATTACATATTTTCCACCGATGCTAACAATATCAAATCTCGGTAATAGGACACGTCCACCCCAAGACCCTCCCCCGCCGCGATTTGCGCTCTCCTCTGCCCTATTTGCATTCGGGTTAGGATTTTGTTCTTTGCCTCGGGGAAATTGAATTTTCTATTAGAACACAACTTTTCCGCCATCCTAGCGCGGGCATCGCGATTGGACGGAGGGAGGGGGTTTAGGCCGGGAGGATTATTATTTTACAACTTGTCAAAACCATTTAAAAAGCTCTTCGTTGCCTTTGATGTCCTACGAGGCGGCATTTTTGTTGCAGTTTGTTTGCCCTCGACTTTATCCGCGTCCTTTGTGTCCCCCGCCCCATGACGCTCTCTTTGTATTCCCCGAGATTGTTAGGGCATCGTATCATAAAGAAATAAAGACGCGCGCTCGTGTCGGAGCTCGACGCGAAATCGAGGAAATAAGGAAATCATATTTTTCTATGAAGCCTATAAAGACCTAGGCTCAAAGTGGAAATTGAAGCCTGCCGTCTCCAGGGGGGCGAGCGGAAAATCTATTTAGATTCAAATATAAAGGAGCGCGCGGCGGAACAATCGCACGGCCAATTCGTATTCCAAATGTACACTTCGTCATAGCGGGTACACACGCGCGCGCGCGTAATATGAAGAGGGGTGACGTTCGCCCCCCGAATGTGCCACTTCCTTATTAAGGAGCTATTCTTTTTCGGGCGTGTGCCGTCGTTTTCCGGCTTCCGAGCTAACTAGGTAGGCGCATTTCGGATACAGTTTACGCTTGATGTCACCAAGAAATGACAACCCTCCTGGAGCCGCCCTTTCTCCACTGCGTTCGTCTAGTGCTTTCGTTTCATTTCGGCGCCGGAGATGTAAGCCACGTGGCGACTTGTTCGTCGACACTTGAGAATTTTAATTTAAAAATTTCAATTTTATGTCTGCAGCGTCGCGGCATAGCGCGAATCGTTAGTCGCGCTCGGATGATGATAATGCCCCGAATGGAGGGGCGCGTCAGTGTGTCGCTAATTGACTCGCAAATTCAATGCCTCACCCGCAACGCGCGCGGAAAATGCACTTTCCGTTTGCATGCGCGTCCCCGCTATCGCGACGTCACTAATTTTCGACATGCAAATTCCATATTCGCAGCTGTCAGCTCGATGAAACCGAATATGGATTCCTCGAACTGTATCCTCGTGCAGGACGTCAAGGACGTAACGCAAGACCAAATGACGCAAGGCTCCGTTTCGACGCAATTACCCACCGAAGGTACGTACTCGCCGTCGCGCGCGCGACTATTGTTTTATCATTAATGCCGCCCGCGCCGTCACTGCGTTATTTCGCCTCGCGCTTTTCGGTCGTCGCTTCCATTCGGCGTTATCGCATTCGAAATGGCGGCGAGCTTCCAGTTTATCTCTGTTTGCATCCCTTCCAGCAGACCGGGTTTCCTACAATTATCTACTTTATGGTTTTCTGCTTTCGCGATTTTATGAAGTTTCGTTAACAAGTTGCACAGAATGTTTTCCTCCTAAATCAAAACTTTAAAATACTCACGCTTGAAAACGAGCTCATCGTCTTGCTTCCCGACGATCGCGGCGCGCTTTATCGTTCGCGTTTCGTGCATATTTCGATGTTATTCTTTGGGAAAACATTCAGTATTCAAATCCGGTTATCTTATCGCCGCAGCCGTTAGCGTTGTTTGTGGCAGCGACTATATTTCAGCTGTTCTTTGGTTAGAATCTTTGCCGACGAGCACCGCGGAGCATTCCAGCGTGACGACGCACGGTTCGCTACAGCAGCCGCAGCAGCAGAGTCAGTCCCAACCGCAATGGCCGCCCCTGCTCGAGGTGCGCGAATTGAACACCCTGCACGCCGCCACCATACCCCCCTATCAGTTCTGGAACTCCGAGTTCCGCAACAAGCAGCCGGCGTTCATCCGCTTCAATTTCACGCTACCGTGGGGCGCTAACTTCGCCGTCTACGGAAGACGCAACGTGGCGCCGAGCGTCACGCAGTACGATTTCGCCGAATTCGTGAAGGGCGGACGCGTCGATCATCGCCTGCGCAAACGCTCCGCGGTGAACGACGACACTTCGGACCCGGACACCCAAGACGACGACCCGCATGCCACGCTGCGCCACAAGCAAATGCGATTCCCGTACAGCAACAAGAACCTGCACAGGTCCGACGTGTTGGATAGCATTTCCAGCAGCTACGAGGGAACGAAAAAGATTCTGGCCGATTCCGACGGTCACCGAGGTCCTAGTTTCGCGCACGTGAACATTGACTTCTCCGTGTTGAGCCACGGCGAGGTGGGTGACGGTACTGACATGCCCCATCCCACCCTTGACCTGGGCGTCGAATTGGACAAGCACGTTATCGCGAAGAGAGACGCCGAGTTGGAAACTATGCTGGTCAACGTCAGCCTGCTGCAGTATTTGGACACGGGTCGCTGGTTCCTGTCGGTATACAACGACGAGCTGCAACCGCACGCGGTCGCCCTGGTCATCTCTGAAGCGGAGGGAGTCAGCACGACGTGTCCCAACGACTGCTCCGGCCGAGGGTCCTGCTACCTGGGCAAATGCGACTGCATCGATGGCTTTCAAGGCATCGACTGCTCTAAAAGTAAGCATACAATAGTGTCCCATAGTCCTCTGAAACCTTTAGAGTCGTTTGAAAAGCTTTTTTTGAGTGCGGTCCAAATCCTCTTTGGTCCCGACACTGTGGGATCATTACTTCTAGTTACTGCGAAGTTTGTCGGGACAGAAAAAACGTTTTAGCTTCTATTACCAAATCCATCATGTGAAGGTCAAATGGGATGGCTAGTCTTTCGGGTCACCTTATTAAGTGGCCTTCCCGGGATTCATTTATTAGGATAGAAATTTGTTACCGGGTTGGGGGTCATTCCGGTGTCGCGTAGGTCGCGCCTCAGATGTTCGCCCGATTGAGATCCTCCCGCGCAGGAGGTCGACGTGATTTATGTGTGACACATGGGTTCATTCGTTCGTTCGCAGGTATCTGTCCGGTGCTGTGTTCGGGTCACGGTCAATACGGCGGCGGGCTCTGCCATTGCGAGGAAGGCTGGAAGGGCCCCGAATGCGATGTGCCGGAGAGCGAGTGCCGCGTGGCGGACTGCGGCGGTCGGGGGCAGTGCGTGCGCGGCTCGTGCCGCTGCAAACCCGGCTGGAAGGGCGAAGCGTGCGAGGAGCGCGACTGCGAGGATCCGACGTGCTCCGATCACGGTGCGTGCGTGCAGGGCCAGTGCTACTGCAAGGCCGGCTGGCAGGGCGATCGATGTCATCTCATCGACGAGCAGGTGCACAAGTGTCTGCCGAGCTGCGCCAACCATGGCGAGTACGACCTGGAGGCGGGCAAGTGCGTCTGCCATCGCCACTGGACCGGACCGGATTGCTCACAACGTACGTAAACTTTTGCCATCAAAAAGCGGCCTTTGATGTCGGGCCCACGCACAGACAAAACGTATGCTGCAGATGTCTGGCGATGCAGAATGTTGAATCTCTGGTTTCGGGCGTTTAGCTAAGCGGCACAAAGTTTTATTAGTCACTCCAGAGTTGTGCGGGCTTCCGCGCACAACTTGGGAGACGTCTCGGTGCCGGGAAGATGCTTTCCCTTCCCGAAAAGTTGGTTTGTTTAGCGTCTGTATCAGCGTCTGCAATTTGCGCATACTTTTGGCTAATGTCGTGCCGCGCGCCGCAATATCCCGTTGTGTTGAGGCTTAATTTCGTTTGTTCGCAGCTTTGTGCAACTTGGATTGCGGTCCCCACGGCAGATGCGATTCGGGCAAGTGTCGCTGCGACCCTGGCTGGACAGGCTCGCGCTGCGAACAATTACCCTGCGACGCCCGCTGTCAAGAGCACGGGCAATGCAGGAACGGCACGTGTGTTTGCTCGCAGGGCTGGAACGGCAGGCACTGCACTTTACGTAAGTCCAATTAACTTTTTTTTCCCGTTTTTTGAACAACCCTCGGTATATCTCGCGGTGGCATCCAGCATGAAACTGCAGATATATTGAGAGTCGAGTTGAGTGGCGCGCACCGAGTGAAACTTTAACAACTTCCATTTGGACCTTTTCCTCCTTCTCTGCGCTCACCCACTCAGCCGTACTGCGTTCGCGAAGTGCCTTTCGCGTGTTCGCGTGAGCGTGGGTGCGGAGGACGTGCGTGAATGTAGTTTCGCGACTGTGCGAAACTTCTCTAATTTCACACCGAAACTCACGTTCGTCCTGCGCGCCGACTGCGCCGCCGACGCGACGACGAATGTGTCGCGCGCGGCGCGCCCGGAAAAGTTTGCGACATTGGGAAACCGGGACGAAATATGTGCGTCGCGCTCGCTGCCTTTTTCCCTCACTTATCGGAACAAATATATTACTTAACAAAACCCAATTCTCGAGGCGGACTTCTCGCCGACGCGCTTCGTCGCCCCATTCCACGACCGAGAGCCAACCAAAAAGCGCTCTGCCAAGATTCGTCCTATAATGTAAACAATAAAAAGGGACCAAAGATAAATTAAGAAAAACGGCGCGCAGTAGAAGCAATTTCTTCGCGCCTACGAACAGAACGAAGCGATGCGCGTTCCGCTCTCTGTCCTCCCAAGAAGATAGATGGTAATGCGAACACCTTCAGCACTCGACGCCGACGCGGCTCTGGGGCAAACTGGATTTTAAATTTTCATTATTGCTCGTTACGTTTCTGATTAGGTCTAGCCGACTTGGCGCTCGCCGGCGGCACTAAACGAAATGGACCAGAGGGGTAGCGCTGACATTTGGGATTTGCCGCCGCCTTGCTCGCACCTTCGCGGCACGTGCGCGCACCTTGTTATTGTTAGGACCGGCGCCCGAGCAAGAAAAACACCGGCAAGGGGAATTAAAAAGCGAAATGCGCCGCCAAAAGAAAAACAGTTAATTAGAACGACTCGCTGGTTTTCAGATATTTATTTCTGCTGGCATTTGGGGAGCAGAGCATAGGGAAAACGTCCCGGCTGCGGTTCCATTTATTTTTACATTTGTGTGCTTTTTGCGTCCGCATCAAGCACAATGAGAATCAAAATGAGAATTTCCAGCGTGGCATTTAGACAGAGATTCCGCCCATCGTCAGTACTTTGCAAATTGTAATTATTCTGTTGTTCTCTTGACAGCTGGATGCGAGAACGGTTGCTCCGGTCATGGGCAGTGCACCATGGAAGACGGTTCGTATCTTTGCGTATGCATTCAAGGATGGGCCGGCTCCGATTGCAGCATTCCATTGGAGCAGAGCTGCAATGATGATATTGACAACGATCACGGTTAGTAAAATCGCCCCCCAACCCAAGCTAGAACTAGTGATTGAACGCCCGACTAACTTTATTCGTTGCATCTGTGTATCCAGACGGTATGACAGATTGTTCGGACAGTGAATGCTGCTCTCATGCGAGCTGCGGCGATCACATAATGTGCTTGGCGAGCAACGACCCAGTGGAAGTTCTTCTCCGAAAGCAACCGCCTTCGGTCACAGCATCGTTCTACCAACGCGTCAAGTTCCTCATCGAAGAAAACTCAGTGCAATCCTACGCGCACATGGATGAGTACACCGAGAGGTAAGTACCACCGCTCCGCTTTTATTGACTCGATAATTATGCCGAATGATAAATTATTTATCACATTATTACTTAATCAAGATTAAGTGTAGAGCTTCTCAATGACAAAAAACGTATTTTCTCAAAGCGTCTCAAAAGCGATGGAGTGTGATACGTCCCAGGCAAAATTTAGACTTTAAATCGTTGTTGCATCGATGGACATTTGAGAAGATACGTTTTTCACGCAAGATTTTAATTTAAATATTGCCGAAAGATGGAACGAGTACCGTACGCATCTCGTCGATTTGCGACCGACAAACAAATCCGATTAGAGCGTGATTAGAGACGAATCGAACGTGCAAAAAGTTTAGAACTAGAGAGCGGAGGCTCGACCTGGCCGCTTTGCTCGGGCACCGCACACTCCCTTGACTTTTTGTTTTCGTATCTCACCGAGCATATCTTCAAACCGTCTTTTCGCCCAAAACCGAGAATTTGAAAAAAAAAGGCAGTGATGTGACCATTTGCGAGAATGAAGATATCGATTTTGCGGATGTCCATAACCGTCCAAGTTTATAACCACCAAAAAAAAATCTCAACACCATATTTAATGTTTACGTCCTCCCCCCGTTACGTCCCGGAATTTGATTACAAACGAAGCGAACGCTTCGATCGAAGCGCTCGCCTCGCGGACGTGCGGGATTGTCATTTTGTGTCTTTGTCTGATTACAACCTCTGTGTGCGTCTACCCGTCTCCAAAGCCCGAGTCGAAACAAACATTCGTTAAGATAATTAAAAACGAGAGAAACGAGAGAAGTGTGAAAAAAAGACGAACAGAATCCCAGAACGATTCAGTAACGTTATTATTCTTCGTTTGTGTTCAGTTTTTGTTTGGTTTTTTATCAAGTTCGAAGCGAAATCAAATGTGATCGTCTTTTATTAACATAGTTTTTAATTGATTAACTTATTAACAATATTAGGTACGTATTACTCTGATAGACACAAGGTATGCAATGAATTCGCTAACCATTGGACTTAAATCGTAATGAATTAAGAAAAAACGACTCTCGCTGAATTTTAGTTGCTTGAAAAGCTTCGTCCAAATTTCCGTTTCGTTTTACACGAACTTGTGTCTGTCATTGTGTCTTTTTTGTAGCTAAGAGTACCGAAAACAATGTCTGTGTCTTATTAATTGATTGTGTGTGTCTCGTCAAATTGTGTACTGTCAATAACAATTATGATTTGAAGTGTTTTGCGCGCCGCGCTCGAGGCCGAAGAGCGCCTCGAGCGCGGGCGCGCAGTGTGCGTAAGAGAAGTGTGATTGTCTAATGTATTTGTTTAATTTCGGTTGCAAATTTTTCTCATTTGTTCACACGATTAAGCCGCTTTGCTGTCAGACGCGGAAAAATTTGCAACGACCATTGCTTATGTAGTACCATGCGTTGCGAGCACTTTCACGCAATCTTCCACCGCCTCGAACGCTGAATTTTGGTGAACGCGCTCGGCGAACGCAAAGTATTGCGTGTGATTAGTAATTGTCCTGTCTTCTGTGTCCCCTATGTCGCTGCTGCAACCTTCACTTGTAGCGAGTTCTGGAATTCCTTTACACCGCGGTAAGTGGCAGCATTCTCCCCACGAAAAAAAAAACGAGAGCGAGAAAAAAATGTCAAAAAATACCAGCCAGAATCTAAATGCTAAAAAAACGAGCGAGAATACCAAAAAAAAATCGAACGAAATATGTTTCTGTCTGTCTGTCTGTTTGTCTGTTTCGTCTGTCCGTGTGCTGCCTGTTATTAGCCTGCTGCCCGCCATATATATATTTACTACCCCCCATCTTTGTTTGAGGCGCGCGCCATGCGCGCTCTCAAAGCCAAACGAAATGCCGAACATCTTTTACATTTCCCTTGCGACACTAAACGAGATCTATGTGCGATTTGTATACGATCCTACTGTCCTCTGTTGGTACATGTTTGTTAGTCTTCGCTTATTACGTACGACTCTTCATTTACACGTTTTTACATGTTTACATGTTTTGTGTCATCTGTGATTTTCGTTCAGCAAAACGCAACCGGATCGACCGAAATCTAATTATGTTATTATTGCCTACGTTATATTATGTTGTTTATCGATTAATTGCGGTGCCGAAGCGCTGGAGATTAAAAGCGTTCGTTGCGTTTTGCTGAATTGTGATTCGATTTAATTTGCTGCGAATGTATTTTGTTTCTGTTCAATTTACAAATTTACAAATAACTGAAGTATTAACCCGCTGATATTAACGTACTCTTTCGCTTAATTAATTATTAATAATATGAAAACCACACAACCAAACCAGTCGCAGAGTACGCGACGCGTGACGAGGTAATGACACAACTATATTCGAACACTGTTTACCAATTTTACTCACAAGTTACACGCATTTTCATGAGAAGAAGCACGCGCCAAGCGCTCTCTGTTCAAAGCGATGCCGTTTCGAGTTGACTTAAGCTCGAGTTTGAGAAATCCTAAGAGGCGCGCGGTTCTGGGACGCGACGTCGAGGCGAAATTTCGTTTTGGAAAAATTCGCGACGCGCGGCGCGAGTCAACTCGAAATCCGTTTGGCGTGTGTTTAGGTTAACGAAGATAATTAAGGCTTTTCCGAAATTTATACATAACACAATTAGATATAATTTCGCATTCAGTTGAGAAGAGGCGAGGATTTATGCTAAAATAATACGACTTTAATTCGCCCAGCGGCGAATGCGGACCAGACGGAATACGGAATTAGAGAAACGAGAGAGAAACGGCTCGGCCGAATTTCCTTCCTTTGTCTACGTGTCATTTGTGAGCACAAAAGCCCCGCGACCTTTGTTGCAACCCGCATCCCGTCCTTCCCATGAACACGAAAACAATCGACCAAAACATTTCGGAAACGAAAACTATCGAGGAACGATGATGCCGAGCGGAAGGGAAAATCTTCAAGTTCGAACAGTAGAAAACACACTTTTCTAAATCTAAATCTAATACGACTAATCGATCGATCTTCAAATTATTTTCCCTCGACAAATATTCGACGAACGAACCGTTAAGACCGTTGTCACCCGAATTCGGTTGCCTGATTCGTTTAAGCGCTTTGATTTGAAGAATCTTTGATGTTTCGATATTTGTCACCGTTCGCTTTGGTTTCGTGCTGCATCGTGCTTCACTAACAGCAATCGAGCAATGCGACATGCCACGAATACTCACACTCAAATATATTATCTTCATCTCCACCCACTTCAATTGAAGTCGAGTACAAAATTCGATCATACACTCTAAACTTTCGACCAAAATAATTCCAAACGGACATGAATTTGAATTAATCGATGTTTTATTATTATTCTGATTGAGTTTGAATTGAGATATATATATTTCGTAATTTCGTAGTGGTGGTATTCAATTGAAAGTGCCTGCACACATATTACATATTATATTTAATGGATCACCGAATCTTTCTTTTCTAATCATGATCTTTTCCAGCTGCGCGCGAAAGTCGAAACCCGAAACCCGCAAAAATTCGAACGAAACGCGTTGTATGTGAAAATTGTTTTATGTGCGGTTTTATTGATCTGCAGGGAGCGAGAGAAAATCATTATTAGAAAAGGATACGAGCAGTGCAAACGAATCGAGCTTCTTTTATTGAGACTTGACACTTTCGTTTGGCGCTACATTGCGTTTCTATTTTTGATACTCTTTTTACAACGCTTACTATATATATTCAGCAACCAATATTTGCTCAAAGTTGCATGCACGATATTTTCAGTTCGATTTCGGTTTTAGCTTGCGAGAATATTTGAGATCGGAGTATAATGTTTCAATCTGCGAACAGAAATGAGTCGAGACCGCAATCAAATATTCTAGGAAACTAAAACATTTCTATTTCATGATGATGCTTCTTTCTGTATACGGCTTCAATTTAAATATTGACTATGTTAGCAATGTGTAACATCTTTTCATTCTCTGGCAAGTTATGGACGTTACTGTTAACTTAAATGATGTGTTTTATGAAAAAATGTTTCACATTGTTCGATGGTTATTCTTTGGTGTTTGTTAACCGTCTCAACGTTGACGGATCCCGTCGAACGTGTAGCTAACTTGCATCTGTTGACAGCCGAGTTGCCGTTATGCGAGGGCAGGTGGTGACGCCGCAAGGACTAGGGATCGTCGGCATTCGAGTATCGGTCGATAGGGAGTCCCGCTTCGGATTCACTCTCACTCGCCACGGCGGATGGTAAGTAGCGGACGGCCTTTCTGGGACGTTTGAAAGGGTTTAATTTTAATTGCAATTATTTTCGCCCGAACGGCAAGTCTGAAACACGCCTAACGATAAATTCGCCCACGTTGCCGTTCGCCCAAGTGCGCACAGAGAGACAATTAACAAATTAATTAGACATTTTATATTGTTGCCGGGCGACCCTGGTGCATAATGAGCGAACGGAAAATTAAGGTTTAAGGCACGAATTGGGCTCGCGCCGGGAGCGCATGTCGGAATGCGAAACGAGGTCACGACAATTAATAATCCAAAAAGCCAATTACTCGCATTACTTTTATTACTCTCACTTAGTTTTCTCTCGGGCGCGTTCTTCGGCGGGTTGTTCGCTCATCGTGCGTTTGTCCCTGCGCCGCCTCCGCGGCAAACTTCGAACAATCGGCGGCGGGGGGCGAAAAAAGCGCGCCGCTGTGCAAAGCGAACTGAAATTTATTCCGGCACTTTTTCATTTTCCTTCCTTCTCCATTTTCGGTTGGTGCCGGGGCGCTGGTGTGCGTTTAAACCGGGCCACGAGACACAACCCACCCATTTATTCACTCTGCCCAAAAGTTAAACTGCGCCCGGCGCTGGCACGCACAAAGGAGATAAGAAAAACGCGCCGCAGCCGCTTGCGGACGGAAAAAACAACAACCGGCTGGGCAATCAGGAACGTCGGCGCTAATTATGCGGCTGTTTATCTCGCGACGACAAAGTCGGACGAGTCGCCCGGCGCCTTCGCCAACACCCGCGACGCGTCCGAGCTCTTAGCGTTATTAGGAACAACGGCACGGCGGCATTGTGCGCCTGCTCGCTGATGGAAAACATAAGAAAATTATTCACTTAATAGACGCTTGATCATTGGGACGTGGATAAATTTCGAGCGAAAGCAAGAAACGCCCGCCCGCATCTCCCGGCGCCCTTTCGCGACGCCGACGAGCCTTTCTTCTCGCGCGTTCACGCTCGCCCTCTTAAATCATCGCCGCGCGAGCGCCCAAACTTTCCAGCCAGCCAGGCAGCGGCATCGGGTTTGATGATTAATTAATGTTGTACACAAAGTGGAATTTTGATTAGAGCGATGTCTCTACAAGCGGGCAGACGTGTAAGCGGGGGTCGTTTACGCGCGTCCGAATTTCCCGAGCGCATTACGGAAAGTAAAACTCGACGAGAGCGAAAGCAAAACGAAACCGGAAGACGTCGACGCGAAGGAATTATTTATTTAGAGCGCACAATAAAGCACCATCCGTTATGTCTTTAATCTCGTCCCTCGACTGAATTCGAAGTTACTTGTGCCGTCCAAATTAAAGCGCCTACTTACTTTTAATTCGGCAAAATATCGCCGAAATTCGGAATATTTCCCGTTGTAAACTGCGGAGCACGCGAGTGCATGCGTTGCTGTGCGGAACGCAGCGCAAACTCTGAGGGTGGGTTTAGATGTTGTTACATGAAGAAAGGAGTTTTAGTTGCGCATTTTCCTAAACCCGCCCCCGTGGAAACGTACGAAACGTAACGAGATAATTACTACTTTGTTAATTAAGTTTGTAAAAGCGAACGCGACGTTCCGTTGGCGCGTTAACGCTAAGCAACGCATGCATGCGTCAGCCCAGCGCCTCCGCCAAGGACGGAAGGGAAGACGACTCTGCAGTGCGAGCGCGCGTAGGTGTCGTAATTACTCGTTTGCGCGCGGCAATGAGACTGTGTAACTACCGGGGTGCGGAAGTAGGGGAAGAGTCAGAAATTTAAAGTTTCCACTCGGATTTAAAGATTTAGCAAACCTTCGGCACGCACGCCGAGCGAACCGAGGAAACAAACGCGAAATTAAAACGTTCCCGACCCCTTCATGTTAGTGCCATTAGCCCGATGGCACCGGGTAATTGATGGATCTCTTAATTATGGAGCGCCAGGCAGTGTTTGCGCTTCTGAGGCCGGTTGGAAGAAAATTAAAAGGTGAAGCCCTTTCCGTACTGCAGTGAATCGCGTCGGTGGATGGGTGCCCATTAAAAACTTGGCGTGTTTTCAACTTGTTTTCTGGCGGGCTGCGAGGTTTTTTATTTCTTGTGTTTCGTTCAATTTTCTCCGCAATTATTGATTGATTGCGCTGAGTGTTCGAGGCCGCGGTGAGTAAATAAGCGTGCATTAATCGAAAAATATTAATCGCTCAGGTTCGACGTACTGGTGAACGGCGGCGGCGCCGTGACCCTCCAGTTCCAGCGCTCACCCTTCAAGCCTCTCACCCGCACCGTGTTCGTGCCGTGGAATCAAATCGTCGTCTTGCCGCCCGTGCACATGCAGCTGAGCGACGACAGCGACTCCTCCAGCCATCATCCGAGGTAATGCCGCCCAAAATCGAATCATAATAATTTTTCTTCTCGCGGCGCTAAACGTCTTAATCTCGCTCGGAAGGGAAACTCAAATCGGCGCTCCGTTTTTTTTCTCATGCCCGCAGCTTCCTGAGCCGTAATCCGGCAATCAACTTCCCCGGCGTGTCTCGCTCCCTCTTCGGCCCCAACAGCGTTTTGCCTGCGAGCTGCGACGATCACGATCCCGAGGAGCTCAAGCCGGTGATCACCGGCACGTGGATGCCCGAAGCCGTGGGCGGCATGGCCGGCAAGAGCCTCATCTTTGCCGAAACTCAGATCGTGCAAGAATCGATACCGATCCCCGGCTCCGATTTGCATCTCATGTATCAGAGCTCGCAGGCCATCGGCTATCTGAGCACGATTCACATGCGACTTACCGGCTCAAGTATTCCCAAAACTCTGACACACGTGCACGTGCGCGTCGAAGTCGAAGGTTCCCTGCACGTCAAGACCTACGAGGCTGACCCCGATCTGAAGCACACGTTCGCCTGGAACAAGCGCAACGTCTACAAGCAGAAGGTGTACGGCGTGGCGCAGGCCAAGGTCTCGGTCGGCTATCAGCACTCGTCTTGCGAGGAGCCGGTGTGGGAGACGCAAACGGCGGATTTGAAGGGCTTCGATGTTGATATCAGCGACATCGGCGGTTGGGGCCTCGATATCCACCATCACTACAATTTCCACGAGGGCATTCTGCAGAAGGGCGACGGGTCGACCCTTCACCTCAAACAATACCCGCGCACCGTCAACGTCGTCATGGGAACCGGCCTGCAGCGCACGCTGGATTGTCCCGGACAGTGTGGCGGGCCCGCGAAGGACGCCAAGCTGCTGACGCCTGGATCACTGGCGAGCGGGCCGGATGGCAGCATTTATGTAGGGGATTTCAATTTGGTGCGGCGCATCACGCCCGAAGGGCATGTTTACACCGTACTGCAATTAAGGTGCGTTTGTTCGTTTTTCTTATCTACCCTTCTCCATGTCCCCGCGTTTGTAGCAAAAACAGTGGACTACGTTTACTTCATCAAATCCTCCATTTATGAGGACGCGACCTCTATCGCATTTCGTGTTCGGCGTTATCCTTTACCCCTTAGTTAAACCTGTGTTGAAATCCAATGCTCATGCGGTATCATGTGGAATTGCAGGGCGACTCAAGTGGCTTATCAGTATTACCTATCCGTATCGCCCGCTGATGGCCACCTATACGTGTCTGATCCGGAGAAGCATCAAATCCTCAAAGTGATATCATTAGAGCCCGTGACTGATCCGAGCATCAATAGCGAACCGGTAAGATCAGCGCTTATGTATTCTTATTCCAGCTCACTTGTCTTGCAATTCTTGCCACTTGCATCCCCCTATGCCATTACGTCGTCGCAATATCGGCGAGCGCGTGGGGGCGCGCCGTAATAATGAATCGATAAGCGATAAAACTGTAAACGTTGCTTTAGGTGGTCGGAAACGGGGAACGCTGCATACCAGGGGACGATAGTAATTGCGGCGATGATGGCCCCGCCAAGCACGCTCGATTAGCGCACCCTAAGGGCATCGCGATCGCGGCGGATAAAACGATGTACATCGCCGACGGCACCAACATACGCGCCGTGGATCCGCGAGGCATTATTCACACTTTGGTTGGCAGTCACGGCCACCACAACCACTGGTCGCCGATTCCGTGCCATGGAGCGCTGAGTGCTTCGCAGGCGCAACTGCAATGGCCCACCGGATTGTCTCTTAGCCCGTTGGACGGTTCGCTGCACTTCATCGATGATCGCCTTGTGCTGAAGCTCACGGCGGACATGAAGATCAAAGTCGTCGCCGGCACTCCGCTCCATTGCCATGCGAGGGAGGATAATAATGTCACCTCTTCCAAGACACAAAACGACGACGTGCTCGGCACCGTGCTGGCGCTCGCGTTTGCCCCCAACGGCGACCTGTACGTGGCGGAAACGGACACGCGCCGCGTTAACTTCATTCGCATGGTGGACTCGTCCGGCAAGATTACCCATTTCGCCGGCCGCACACAAGAAAAGTTCAAGAATAACTGCGACTGTAACACTAGCATCACCACGGCAAACCCTCGCAGCAACCAGGAACTTCCCACGGCTTGTCTTTGCGGTGCAACTGACGTCACAACGAGCAATGCTGAAACGCTTCTATCCTCTAACGCCCGGTTCCAAGCAATCTCGGCTCTCACCGTCTCTCCAGGCGGCGTCCTCCACGTGGCAGACCAAGGGTCTCTTCATATCCTCGCCTTGGAGCACTATCTTCCGGCGCATGACGAAAACGGCGAGTTCCACATACCTTATCCAGCTGCTGGCGAAATTTATGTGTTTAATCGATACGGCCAACATGTCGCGACCAAAGATCTGACCTCGGCCAAAACCCGCTACTTCTTCCTGTACTCGAAGAACACTAGTTTCGGAAAGCTCTCCACCGTCACGGACAGCTCCGGCAACAAGATTCAGTTCCTGCGCGACTACAGCAACGTGGTTAGCTCGATCGAAAACACGCAGGACCACAAATCAGAGCTGAAGATCTCGGGAGTCGGGTACTTGGTCAAATTGTCAGAGAAGGGGCGCAGCGAAATCGAACTCGACTACGACATGAACACAGGCCTACTCACGAGTCGTTCAGGGGTGAGTCACTAAATTAACTTGTTTACGCCGAACGCATTAATTACACTGTTTTCTCTCGAAATCTCGTTTAGGGAGGCGAAACGTTCATATATCAATATGATTGGTTGGGACGCGCGACTGGAGTGACGCTTCCGAGCGGAGAAACTTTGAGGCTGAATTCGGAACTTTCGCCTACTCAAGGCTTAGTGGTCTCCGCGAGCACGCCACCAACCAACTTGATGATTACTGGCAAATCCAATAAGAGGGCCATCATTAAAGACGGTAAGTCGGTATTTTTACGAATGATATATTCGTCCCTTATATGTGAGTGAGTTAATATCCAAATATTCATGCACGATTTTCTTCGTCCAGGACTGGAAATTGCTGAGGCAAAAACGTTAAAGAACTCGACGGTAGGAGTAACTGCAGCATGTGGCGCCAGCATGCTGGTGGCTGCCGTCGAGCGGCATCCGCTTTTGGAAGCCGCCCTGCCCGTCGAGGCTGAAATGCTTCCGGTATGGTCGGAGCAAGTGTCCACGTTCGGCGACGGGCTCGAAAATTACATGTCCACCAAATTCAGCCTCGTCGGCGACGTGCGCAACCCGCAGCAGACGCTGAATCGCGAGCTCTTCGTGAACAACTCCAAAGTGCTGGCGATCGAGTTTGATCAGTTCACGAGCCGCGAGACGTTTTACGACCGCGACCGTCAGCAGTTGTTATCGATCACGTACGATGCGGCCGGCCTGCCACTCAGCTACGTACCGAACGGCTCCGTGCCGCTCAACATTTCTTACGACGGCTTCAATCGCATCGAAGGGTGGAAGTGGGGCGCTTCCGAGCTGAAATATAGCTACGACCGGCACGGTCTCCTTTCGGAAATTACCAGCTCGTTGGACGGCACAAAGATATTCACGTACAACGAACTGAATATGATTACCAAGATTACTTTGGCGAGCCAGAAGAGCTTTGCTTTGTCCTACGACGATGCAGGTGGACTGCGGCACGTAACGTTGCCGAGCGGAACGAAGCATTCGTTCAGCCTGCAACCCTCTCTGGGCTTCGTCCGAGTTACGTACACCGCGCCGGGAAGCACCCGAGCGTACTTGCAACACTACTCGCATTCGGGATTGTTGTTGCAGACAGTGTTTCCGGGCGAAGGCGCCCGCGTGGTGTACAGATACACAGCGAACAATCGGGTGCAGGAAGTGGTGCACGGCGATGGGAAATCATTGTATCATTACTCGCCGACGACCGGGCTACCGTCGCAAGTGCTGCACACCGAGCCGGACTTAGAATACCGCTGGGATTATCAGTACACGGGCGGGCTGCTGATGGAAGAGCGAGTCGATTACGGCGCCAAGACCGGTTTGAGCAACGCCAAATTCACTTACGACTACGACAGTAACTACCGTCTGGCCGTAGTGCAGGGACGCATCGGTGGCCAGAACCTTCCCCAATATAACCTTGCCTACAGCGCTAAAACCGGCGCCTTGGAAATGATCGGGCCATTCAAAATTAATAAACCAAAGTGGAACGAAACGCAAGTCTATGATGGCACGGCGCTATTTTCCCGAAACGTGGACGGCCAGTTTTTGGAGACCCAGGTTGCGCTGACTATTCATGGCATGGAGGTTTTCCGGATGGAGTTCAGCCATGACATACACCGCCGGATCTCGCAAACGCGCACCTACACCCGCAACGTGGGCATTAATCCCTACACCAACGTGAAGAATTATACTTGGGACTGCGACGGGCAATTGCTCGGCGTCGAAGCGCAAGAGCCATGGGGCTTCCGGTACGACGATAATGGTAACATGCTGTCGTTGACGTATCGAGGCAACACGATTCCGATGGAGTACAACGCGATGGACCGCATAATCAAGTTTGGCGAGGGGCAATACAAGTACGACACTCGCGGTCTGGTGGTGCAGAACGCCCGCGAGGAGAAGTTCCACTATAACGCCAAGGGCCTGCTGGTGCGCGCCACCAAACGCGGACGCTTCGACGTGCGCTATTACTATGACCATGCCGATCGACTCTCCACCCGCAAAGATAACTTCGGCAACGTAACGCAGTTCTTCTACAACAATCAGCAGCGACCGAGGGAAGTCAGCCAGATCTACTCGCCGCGCGACGGCAAGCTGATGTCGCTGGTGTACGACGACCGCGGGCATCTGGTTTACGCTCAAGTAATTAATTTCTAATTTGATTTGCGTCGGCAATCACATTAACCAAATGTTTTTCTTCTTTCTCTCGCGCAGGTCTACAGGCACAAATATTACGTGGCGACGGATCAGTGCGGCACACCAATCATGATCTTCAATCAATACGGCGAAGGCATCAGGGAGATTATGCGATCGCCCTACGGTCACATTGTGTACGACTCCAACCCGTATCTCTATTTACCGGTGGACTTCTGCGGGGGGCTGCTGGATCAGGTAATGAATGCTTTCAGCGAATTTGTCGAACATCGGATTTCTTTTATTTTTCTTTTGCGACAAGCCGAGTCTGTTTGGCTGTAGTCTGTTACTTCCGACGCGGAAATCGCCGTCTTTCAATCTGCGCTATTGAAAACGAAATAGCCCGCAATCAATCCAAATCGACGCAATCCATTTCAATGTGTTTTCTGTGTTTCCCTCTGAATCTAGGTCACCTCCTTGGTGCACATGCCGAACGGAAAAGTATACGATCCATTAATCGGCCAATGGATGTCGCCGCTTTGGGAAAGCGTCCTCGAGAGAGTGGCCACGCCGACGCATCTACATTTATACCGATTCAACGGCAATGATCCGATAAATGTCGGACTCGACAATTCGCGGCCGAAAGGTATTGTCGTTATTGTCGGCGGTAAATCGCCCGAGCGGAAAATAATGTGTGACCGCTTTCTTTCGCAGATTATTTGGACTGGCTGAGCAAGATGGGCTACGACCTGAAGAGCCTTTCGCCGCAACTCTATCCGGACGAGCTGCCCGGTGGGCCGATGCCTCCGCAACTCAGCCGACCGCATTCCGCATTCTGGGATCCCACCAGCGACAAGCTGAGCAGCCAACTGACGCTCCAAGCCACCTCGACTGGCATCCAATCAGGCTTCCTTGCACATATCCACTCTAGAAGAATGACTGAGGCAGGCAGCCTTTCCACGCCAAGCAAATCTGCCCTTAAGATAGACGTGATGGATTTGGTACCCAAGAAAATTGGTTCTGCTTCCGATCCGCCATTCGGGAAAGGCATTCTGGTGTCCAGGAACGCGCAAGGACGAGCGGTTGTATCTAGCGTTCCCGCTGCTAATTCAATCTATCGTGATGTGTACACCTCCGTATTCAATCGCTCCTACCTTCTGCCATTTACGTTTGTAGTGCACAACGCTCAACAGGACGCTTTCCATTTCGTCAAGGAGGAAACTTGGAAAGCGAACGATGACAAAGGTCAGCTAAAGAGATTGCAGGGACAAGTGAACACGACGTTCCATGAAATTGCCAAAGAGAACGGCAGCGGTAACAACTACTTCGACGTCAAGATTCACGGTCTCAACGCGGTGATAAATCTGAGATATGGAACGACTTTGGAGAAGGAAAAGCAACGTCTGCTGCACCACGCCAAGCTATCAGCCATTCGCAAAGCGTGGCATAAAGAGAAGGAAGCCCTCAAAAACGGCTTCTCGGGTAGCGTTGAGTGGAGCACTTCGGAGGTGGACGAGATTATGAAACTGGGCTATGCGTCGGCTTACGAAGGCGAGTACATCCACGATGTGCAGCTCTATCCCGAATTGGCGGAGGATCCGTACAACGTGCGCTTCCGAAAGAAGCAGAACGATTCGTCCAAGAAAAAACGAAAGAAACGCGACTCGACCGTCTCGAAGTGTTTGGACATCGACTGGTGGTGGCTCACGTGGAACTTTGATTCCTGCTAGTGACTTTAGCCGCCAAGCAGCCGTGATGCTAACGCTAACTAAATAAGTACCAAAAACAAAACAACTAATTATAAGTACTTTCCAAAATTATGAGATAACTACTAATAGAGTACGTCTATGAACAGACTAAAGTCAAAAAAAGATGCAGAGATAAAAGATAACATTTTATACCGCTATTGATAAGAAATAAGTTACACTGATAAAGCTACTAAGGATAGGAGGAAGCTACGTCGTAAGAGAAAAATGATACCAAATACCAAAGTCTATTTGTGTAATGTATTTCAAAGATGCCAAAAAAATATTATTTATTTACCATGTGTTACCTATATGTATGTGATTAGCATTGGAGGTATAATCAAATCGGGTCAACCAACACGAACGTTGAACAAAGAGCACATTACAATTACCAAAATGGAGAAAATTAAGAGACTTTTTATACACGTAAGCATTCAAAATGGCTTCAGCGACATAAGTCATTACTCGACTGAAAATTTCTTAATCTACGAAGATGTAAACAGACATATAACGATTCTGTAATGCTAGCCCGATCTCGATTTCATCCTTGCGAATTTTGTAAATAGTATTTGCATAAACGATTATTTATTGATTAAGGCGACGATGGGTGAATGGTGCGAGCGACGCTTGAATCTCTGATAGGTGGTGCAAATGTGTATTTATTGATCGAAATCAATTTACGAGCGCGCCGCGCGTTGCCCTTCGGCGAGCGGCGCGATCTCAAGAGTTGCGAACGGATCTGCTGAGCATGCCATTTATTGTGTACTAGTAGTGCCATATTTAAAATCGCATCACTGATAAGATAATGAACGTGTAAATATAGTCCAAGTTATTAATTATGAAAATAATTTACATGAAATTAACGTCATTCATTTTGAGAACGAAACGAATTTATTCTAGATAGGCGAAAACTAACGAACAAGAACTTACATTATACAAAACCAAGGCTATTGAACTATTGAACAATTCCAAAACCGAAAACGACAAACACATTAACTGACAATGAGTGTGAGCGTAATGAAATGCATCGCAAAGAAATCTATCGATAAATGATTGAAGAACAAGTCGATGACGAAAATCTATGTTGTGTTGCTTTACTTAATATTATATCATTGTGACTGATTGATCTATGTTTATATAGGTAATCTTGAAAGATTCGAAAGGAACAGAGAGCGAGAACTAAATCGATTTGTATAAAGATAAAACATAAGGGGATAACGATATTGCAGAAACTATATTGTACGAATAATTATTATCCGATGTGTACCTTGCCATTCATTATTCATCAAAAGATACACACATTACTAACAATAAGCCAAGCCACGACAAATTATGTTCCAGTAAACGGTGTAGGGTGTAAGCAGACGAAGAAATACTAATGAAAACCAATATCAAACCAATAACGCAAAATACCATAGAAAGTATAATGAAACTACGAGAAATCGAGAAATATGAACAAAAGACGAAAACACATAGATTGTAAGTAAAGTAAATAAGAAATAACGATGAATATATTATATTTTTATCCGCCTGCCATTATATAATTAAATATCGTAGTATATTTTGTGTGCTGATTGTTATCTCTGGATTATAAACCACGCGGATTAACGAACTAAGACGCCCGAGACGCCCGAGAAGAGCGGAAATCAGAATAACATTAATCGCTATGTCATAAAATGTGCTAAGTGCGATGGAAGTGAAACGAAATAGCATGTGTATTAACTAATTTAATGTTGATATATGTTCGATAACTATGTCCATAGACCATATAACCGACTCGCTGGTAATTGTTTATTTGTAAATTCAGTGATTGTTTCTCGGAAGCAAAGCGTAGATAGGCGGATTGGCGCGTCTTGCGCCTCTCTGGAGCTGTGCGTTTGTTATATTGTTTAATGGAAACGAATATGTGTCACGATTAATCACATTACCGCTCGATTATTATTGCGACGCGTCGGAACAGTGCATAACGATTCGCAGCAAATTAGATTTCATAACGATCATTTGACAAACAGGAAAACGACGAACTCTTACCAATACGAATACTTTACATATTTACCGGAAACACGCAGCATACATACGATAAATGTGGTCTCATGCTTCTTGTTTTTTTTGAAGAGAGAATGTTTTCGAACGTCAGCCAGGCCGCGCGAAGAAGACGCGCGTCGAACGTTTGTAGCTTTAAATATGTTTCGTTCTAACGCCGAAGGTTCTCTTTGTATATTATATGAAAATCAGAATGTAGGCCCGAAGGAAGGCGACGGGGACGGATGCTGGACGGAGTGGTACTTTCTATGCGGTGAAGGAAACGTTTATAAGACTTAATTGGATATTATCGTGTTGAATATGATAAACATAATTGCAGCGATGAGGCGAGGAGCGTG
>JARRAA010021353.1:306326-318050 GCA_030557295.1 Ecitodaemon sp. MM-2014 | reverse complement strand
AAAGTGTCAAGTTTTGTTTTCGATGGGTTTTATGACTTTTGTTGAGTTGAGTTCCTTGACTTGGGCACGTTAGGCAATTTTACTTCCTTTAGAGACAGTTTCTGTGATTACTATATCTTTTTACCGAATTGATTGGTTTATCCAGACTGGTTGTTGCTATAATTTATTGTTTTTTTTTTTCGGGCGGTTTAAAGTATTAAATCTCCTCTTTAAGCTCTGTTTTCGGGGGTTAAATAATTTAGGTTGAGTTCCTTGACTATTATAATAATATTAGTTACATTTCGATACTCTCTGTATAATTTGACTTCTGTTTTGAAGCAATTTTAGTTATTACTAATACCTTTTACCCGAAAATTTAATCGTGAAAACTTTTCAAAGATGATTAGTTTACTTAGACTGGCTTTTATAATTTATTGGTTTTGCAGGCGGTTTAAAGAATTAAATCTCTTAAGCTTGGTTTTCGGTTTTTTTAATTATTTAAGATACTTGACTATTATAATCATATTAGTTGCATTTCTAGATAATTTTACTTCCTTTTAGAGACAATCCCAGTAATTTCTAGTAAATTTTACCTGAAAATTTAATCGTGAAAGCTCACTTCAACGTTGATTAGTTTACCTAGGGCGTTAACACACACATCGTTTTTCATGCATACGGCTTCACGACTTCATTAGCTGGACTCTCCCCCGAAGAGTCCTCAAAGCAAATTTGACCTCATTTCTTCGCCTCCCAGCTCGAGCCTCCCCTCGCACGAGAGAATAGCTTCATAGCTTCGGGTTACGCTGTTTTATTTTTGTTCCAAATGCATTCGAAAGCGATTGTTTTTAGCGTTGGCGGTGGGTGGTTTAAATTGTAATTTAAAGGCAGGTGGACGTCTCCACCGATTGACCCAATTCGCCAGATCGGTCCGATCGGTGTTGGCGGCGCGGCGCCTTCAGCGTAATATAATTTGGCGAGGTCGCGATTTCCTCATTCTCTCGTGCGCGCGGTGTATGTGTGCGTGCGTGCGCGGCGTGCGCCCCTCGCAGGCCCATTTGCCCATTACGCCGGCGAGGACGCGACGCGCACACCAGGACGCGTGCATTCGGCCAATGTGCGCGCGCGGCGCGACGACGCGCACTATCGATCCTTGCGGCGGAGGAGGACGTCGGGACGCCGACGCCGCGCAAAACAGCAACAAGTTCCGCAGGACTAGTTCTAACCTTATTGTGTAACACATCCGCAGAAATAATTCCTGAGGCACAAAAGTCATTTAAAACGAAATAATTCCATGAAATAAACGGATTGCAATGTGATTTTTGATTAATTTACGTTGAAAAAGTATAATTGATGGTTGCATTGTCGGGTGCTTATGGCGGGGTGTTTAATGTAGCTTTTGTCTTGGTTTCAGAAAGCCTTAAAAGGCTGAGGTTGTAAAAATGACGACCGACATCAGTTTGAACCGATGGGACCCGAGCCTGCAGCAGGAGATCGTCGAAGAGTACGAGTACGACGGCGGCAATTCGTCGTCTCGCCTCTTCGAGCGCTCCAGGATCAAGGCGCTCGCCGACGAGCGCGAGAGCGTGCAGAAAAAGACCTTCCAGAAATGGGTGAACTCCCATTTGGTGCGCGTCAATTCGCGCATCGCCGACCTTTACGTCGACCTGCGCGACGGCAAGCAGCTCATTAAGTTATTAGAAGTTTTATCAGGTAACGTCGTAAAGGTTTTATGTTTTCTTCCTCTGCTTCTCGTTCGCGTTCGTCATGTGATTCTATAAATATTTGGTGTGATTGTATAGGAGAACGATTGCCTCGTCCAACGAAAGGCAAAATGCGCATCCATTGCCTGGAAAACGTCGACAAAGCATTGCAGTTCCTCAAGGATCAGCGCGTGCACTTGGAGAACATGGGCTCGCACGACATTGTCGACGGCAATCCGCGCCTCTCCCTGGGTCTCATCTGGACCATCATCCTGCGTTTCCAGATTCAGGACATCACGATCGAGGAAACCGACAACCAGGAAACGAAATCTGCCAAAGATGCGCTCCTACTTTGGTACGTTTACGTAAAATTGCGTGTTTTTCTGGTAAACATTGGGTGGTTTTTGTCGATGCAGGTGCCAGATGAAAACCGCTGGCTATCACAACGTAAACGTGCGCAACTTTACGACCTCTTGGCGCGACGGTTTAGCATTCAACGCTATCATTCACAAGCACCGACCTGATTTGATACAATTCGACAAGTTGTCTAAATCGAACGCCATGCACAACTTGAATAACGCCTTCAACGTCGCCGAGGACAAGCTCGGCCTCACGCCGTTGCTCGACGCCGAGGACGTGTTCGTCGACCAGCCGGACGAGAAGTCCATCATCACCTACGTGGTCACGTACTATCACTACTTCAGCAAGATGAAGCAGGAGACTGTCCAGGGCAAGCGCATCGGCAAGGTGGTGGGCATCGCGATGGACAACGACCGCATGATCGGCGAGTACGAGTCGCTCACCAGCGATCTGCTCGCGTGGATCGAGAGCACCATTCAGGCGCTCGGTAATCGCGAGTTCGCCAACAGCCTGGTGGGCGTGCAGCAGGAGTTGATGCAGTTCAGCGCCTACCGCACCGTGGAGAAGCCGCCTAAGTTCGTCGAGAAGGGCAACTTGGAGATCCTCCTCTTCACGCTGCAGTCGAAGATGCGCGCGAACAACCAGCGCGTCTACACGCCCAAGGAGGGCAAGATGATCGCGGACATCAACAAGGCGTGGGACCGCCTCGAGAAGGCCGAGCACGAACGCGAATTGGCACTGCGCGAGGAATTGATACGGCAGGAGAAGCTCGAGCAGCTTGCGGCGCGCTTCAATCGCAAAGCGTCGATGCGCGAGACGTGGCTGAACGAGAACCAGCGGCTGGTATCCCAGGACAACTTCGGGCATGACCTGGCCGCCGTGGAGGCCGCCGCCAAGAAGCACGAGGCCATCGAGACCGACATTCTGGCGTACGAGGAGCGCGTGCAGGCGGTCGTCGCCGTCGCTTCTGAATTGGCCGCGGAAAATTATCACGACATCGAGCGCATCAGCCAGCGCAAGGATAACGTACTACGCCTATGGAATTATCTTTTGGAATTGCTCAAGGCTCGCCGCTTGCGTTTGGAGTTGAGCTTGCAGTTGCAGCAAACATTCCAGGTAATTTATTCAATTTTCTCGGAGTTTATCGAATGATTTAATTTGATTTTCGATCATTTTTATAGGAAATGTTGCACATTTTGGACTCAATGGAAGAACTCAAGGCACGTTTGCTGACGGACGACTATGGCAAACACCTGATGGGCGTCCAGGACCTCCTCCAGAAGCACAGCCTGCTCGAGGCCGACATCAACGTGTTGGGCGAACGCGTCAAAGCCATACCCGCACAATCCCAGCGCTTCCAAGACATCGAAACCAACGAAGGCTACCGCCCGTGCGAGCCTTCGCTCGTTGAAGAGCGCGTCCAGCAGCTTGAAGACGCCTACTCTGAGCTGGTGCGTCTCGCCGTGGAGCGCCGTGAACGCCTCGAGGAATCCCGCCTCCTGTGGCAGTTCTACTGGGACATGGCCGACGAGGACAACTGGATCAAGGAGAAGGACCAGATCGTCTCCACCGCCGATATTGGTCACGACCTCACCACCATCCATTTGCTGCTGGTGAAACATAAGGCATTGGAGAATGAGATCGCCGCCCACGAACCGCAGTTCAAGGAGGTCCTCAACGTCGGCGAGCAGCTGATCGAGCGCAACAACTTCGGAAAGGATTCCATCCAGGAGCGTCTGGATGTCACGCTGCAAGCGTGGAATCATCTACAGGAACTCACTGCCAATCGTCGCAAGCGTCTCGAGGATGCCGTGGACTACCATCAGTTCTTCGCCGACGCCGACGACATCGATTTGTGGATGCTGGACACGCTCCGACTGGTGTCGAGCGAGGACGTCGGGCGCGACGAGGCGCAGGCTCAAAGCCTGCTGAAGAAGCACAAGGATGTCACGGAGGAGCTCAAGAACTACGCGTCGGTCATCCAGGCCTTGCACGATCAAGCCCAGCAGCTGGGCTCGGATCTGGCCGGCTCCCCAGAGGTCACTAAGCGTTTGGAATCGATCGACAATAGGTTCAAGGAATTGAACGAACTCGCCAAGTTGAGGAAGCAGCGTCTGCTCGACGCCCTGTCTCTGTACAAACTCCTGTCGGAGAGCGACGGCGTGGAACAATGGATCAGCGAGAAGGATCGCATGCTGGAGACCATGGTCCCTGCTAGAGATATCGAAGATGTGGAGATCATGAAGCATCGTTACGATGGCTTCGAGAAGGAGATGAACGCCAACGCCAGCCGCGTAGCGGTCGTTAACCAACTCGCTCGGCAGCTGTTGCACGTGGAGCATCCCGACAGCGAGCAGATCACGCAGCGCCAGAACCAACTCAATCAGAAGTGGGCCGAGTTGCGCGACAAGGCCGAGGGTAAGAAGGAGGAGCTGAATCAAGCCCACGGTTTGCAAACCTTCCACATCGAGTGTCGCGAGACCGTCACTTGGATCGAGGACAAGAAGAGGATCCTGCAAAGCACTGACAGTCTGGAGATGGATTTGACCGGCATCATGACACTCCAACGTCGTCTGAGCGGCATGGAGCGCGATTTGGCCGCCATTCAGGCGAAGCTCACCTCCCTTCAGCGCGAAGCTGATCAAATCGAGCACGATCATCCCGAGGAAGCTGCGTTGATCCGCGAACGTATCGTCCAGATCCAAGTCATCTGGGAGCAACTCACCCAGATGCTCAAGGAACGCGACGCCAAGCTGGAAGAAGCCGGCGACTTGCATCGTTTCCTCCGCGACCTGGATCACTTCCAGGCGTGGTTGGCTCGCACGCAGACCGACGTTGCTTCGGAGGACACTCCCAGCACCCTGGCCGAAGCCGAGAAGCTCTTGTCGCAGCACCAGAGCATCCACGAAGAAATTAATAACTACACCGACGATTACACTAAGATGATGGAGTACGGTGAGCGCATCACGGCCGATCCTGGCACGCAGGACGATCCGCAGTACATGTTCCTGCGCGAGCGTCTAAAGGCCCTCAAGGACGGTTGGGAAGAACTGCGTCAGATGTGGGAGAACCGACAGGACCTCCTGTCGCAGTCTTTGAATCTGCAGTTGTTGAACCGCGACGCTCGTCAGGCCGAAGTTATCCTCACTCAGCAGGAACACGCGCTCAACAAGGACGAAATTCCTACCAGTTTGGAACAGGCCGAGAATTTGTTGAAACGCCACGAGGCGTTCCTCACCACCATGGAGGCCAACGATGATAAGATTAACACCGTTTTGCAGTTCTCGCGCAGATTGGCCGACGAAGACAAACATTTCGCCGCTGATAAAATCGGTAAGCGTGCTGATGCGATCGAGGAGCGTCGTCTCGCCAACAAGGAGCGCGCTGTGGCTCTGTTGGAGAAGTTCAAGGACCAGCTGGATCTCCAGCAGTTCATGCGCGATTGCGAGGAACTCGGCGAATGGATGCAAGAGAAGCACGTCGTCGCCCAGGACGACACCTATCGCTCCGCGAAAACTGTGCATTCGAAATGGACGAGACATCAGGCTTTCGAGGCCGAGATTGGAGCCAACAAGGAACGCCTGAGCAACTTGGCCAAGGCCGGCGAGGAACTCGCCAGGGACAAGCCCGAATACGCCGAGCTGATCAAACCCAGGGTCGACGAGCTCACCGATCAGTTCAACATCCTCGAAACCACCACGCACGAGAAGGGAGAGCGTCTTTTCGATGCCAACAGGGAGGTTCTCATACACCAGACTTGCGACGACATCGATTCGTGGATGAACGACTTGGAGAAGCAGATCGAAGCCGACGACACCGGATCTGATCTGGCTTCCGTCAATATCCTGATGCAGAAGCAGCAAATGATCGAAACCCAGATGGCCGTCAAGGCTCGACAGGTCAACGAGCTGGAGAATCAAGCTAAGCACCTCGAGAAAACTGTCCCGACGGAGAAACTTGACGACATTAAACTGAAGAAGACCCAAGTGGAGGTGCGCTTCGAACAACTCAAGCAGCCTCTGGTCGAACGCCAACGCGCCTTGGAGAAGAAGAAGGAAGCCTTCCAGTTCCGCCGCGACGTCGAGGACGAGTTGTTGTGGATCTCCGAGAAGATGCCGCAAGCGTTGTCCGACGAGTACGGCAACAGTCTCTTCCACGTGCACATGCTGATGAAGAAGAACCAGTCGCTGCGCACGGAGATCGATAATCATGAGCCGCGCATTCACACGGTGTGCAACAACGGCCAGAAGCTGGTGGACGAAGGACACGAGAGCGCCGACGAGTTCAGTCGGTTGATCACCGAGTTGCTCACGGCGTGGCAGGAGCTGAAGGACGCGCTGGAGAAGCGACGCGAGAATTTGTTGCGCAACGAACGCGCCCAGCAGTATCTCTTCGACGCCGGCGAGGCTGAGGCGTGGATGAGCGAACAAGAGTTGTACATGATGGTCGAGGATCGCGGCAAGGACGAGACTTCCGCCAGGAATCTGATTAAAAAGCACGAGGGTCTCGACGCCGTGGTCGAGCAGTATGCCGATACGATCAGGTCCTTGGGCGAGACCGTCAGGCAGTTGGCCGCCGAGGGTCATCCGCTCGCCGAACAAGTCGCTGTTAAACAATCGCAACTCGATAAGCTTTACGCCGGACTTAAGGATCTTGCTGGCGAGCGTCGTGCCAAGCTCGACGAAGCTCTCCAGTTGTTCTTGTTGAACCGCGACGTCGGCGATCTAGAGCAATGGATCGCCGACAGGGAAGTCGTCGCCTCCTCCCACGAGCTGGGCCAGGACTACGATCACGTCACACTGTTGTGGGAGAGGTTCAAAGAGTTCGCCAAGGACACGGAAACCATCGGCAACGAACGCGTCGCCGCCGCAAATGACACCGCCGATCAACTCATCGCCGCCGGACACTCTGACTCGGCCACCGTCGCAGAATGGAAGGACGGTTTGAACGAAGCCTGGCAGGATCTGCTGGAGCTCATCGAGACCCGCACCCAGATGTTGGACGCCAGCAAGGAATTGCACAAGTTCTTCCACGATTGCAAGGACGTCTTGAGCAGGATCATGGAGAAGTCGGTCGCTATGAGCGACGAACTGGGCAGAGACGCCGGATCCGTGTCTGCGCTCCAGAGGAAACATCAGAACTTCATGCAGGACTTGCAGACGCTCCAGTCGCAAGTGCAGCAGATTCAGGAAGAGAGCGCCAAGCTCCAGAGCGCCTACGCCGGAGACAGGGCTAGGGAAATCACCAACCGCGAGGCGGAGGTTGTCAGCGCATGGATGAACCTGCAGAGCATGTGTGAGCAGAGGAAGTTCAAGCTCGGAGACACCGGCGATCTCTATCGCTTCTTCAACCTGGTCAGGACTTTGATGCAATGGATGGACGACGTCATCAGACAGATGAACACTGGCGAGAAACCGCGCGACGTCAGCGGCGTTGAGACGCTGATGAACAATCACCAAAGTCTCAAGGCGGAGATCGACGCCAGGGAGGACAATTTCACCGCATGTGTGTCCCTCGGCAAGGAACTGCTCGCACGCAATCACTACGCGACTGCCGAGATCCGCGACAAGCTGTTGGCTCTGAGCAACCAGCGCAATTCGTTGCTGCTTCGTTGGGAGGAGCGATGGGAGAATCTGCAGCTTATCCTAGAGGTGTATCAGTTTGCGCGCGACGCCGCCGTTGCTGAGCAGTGGCTCATCGCGCAAGAGCCTTATTTGATGAGCACCGAACTTGGGCAAACCATCGACGATGTGGAGAACCTGATTAAAAAACACGAAGCGTTCGAGAAGAGCGCAGCCGCACAAGAGGAAAGATTCGAAGCTTTAGGACGTTTGACAACAGTAAGTCCTTGTGGTTGCTTGTATTTTAAAGAATATCGGTTACTAATTGTTGTGTTTTTGTTCACTTACTATCACCTTATTAATCGTTATATTTGTTTGTAGTTAGAAAAGCTCGGTAAACGAGTCGGTGATGGCCTCTGGGATAATTTGCATGTAGCACGGGAATCCATTGAACATGTCGAGACGTTTGAATGTAACTCCTTACCACCCGAGAAGCTCCCGTTCTGCATACCAACTAATACCAAACACATTCCTTCCGCATCTATTGTAAAATCCATTGTAAACGACTGTGATCATTTCTATAATCCTAAAATTTACTATCGCCGTTTGTTTACCCTTGACGGGGTGCAGAAAATCTTTCCCAACCCTTGTGTTAACGATAGTTTTCTTTATCCTAAAAACGCACGCCAGCATCGCAAAGCCCGAATTTACAGCGACACTGACGCTTTGTTCTTGCATCGTGATAGTATTTCATGTTTGTCTGATGAATCGCTTTCTTTAAATTCATGTTCCACTAATTCCACACTTTCCAGGGTAAGTTTGGTGCTCGTTTTATGCTTTTCATCGGTGTTATATGCTTTTTTGGGAAGGGGGGCTAGTATTTAAAGATTTGAAAATAATTTCTCGTTTTCTTAGTTCGAACTCAAAGAAAAACGACGACGCGAGGAGGAAGCCGAAGCCGCCGAGAAGGCTAAGCGCGAGGCCGAGGAAGAAGAGCGTAGGAAAGCTGCGGAGGCTTTGCGCGCGGCGCAATCGCCGGAGGATCGCCCAGACGCCGCGTCTCCGCAGGAAGAGCGTCCAGGTAAGACACTAATTGCGAATTGCATCGAGTTGACGATCAAGCTAGACGTGACAACGATGCGTTCCGGACGTTCTCGATAGAACTGCGTTTCCAACAACAAAAGTTAACAGCGCAAAACTTTTTAACGAACATGCGTCGCACACACATTTTAACTGCTAATTGTTTGCAAGCTGCCGTAACTGCACATAGGGTTTCACTTAAAACCGAACCCACTGGTGAAGGTAAACCAAAAGGTGTCTGAAATTCATTACGTTTATTAGAATTACGAACTCATCTCTCTTGCGTGTCAGTGTGACTCATGGTGATGGCTCCTATTTTAACAGATCCCGAAAGGCACACGAAGATATTCCGCTCACAATTGTATCTGTTAATCATTTCTTTTTTGCCATATTTTATGTGCTTTGTGCATGCATTCGCATTCGTATTTTATAATGCTTGTAGGTGTTGGTAGATTAGTGCACGATTAATTATTGTTTTAATAAGCATGTCTGTTTGAATTTAGCGATTGAGCATGTGCATGCTAAAAGCTCCGGCGACCCTAGGGCGAGACAGGAACATAAAACGCCACCGAAAGGTTCGCCTAGACCCAAAACACACGAACCGGAGCTTAGACCTAGTGAGTATACGTGTCGGCCGAAGACACCACGCATGAAATTCGATCGATTTGATGTTGTAAATGAGCATGTTGGCAATTTCTTCTGCATGACTCGTTGTGTGTTGATAATTTGCCGTCATGTGTATCGTCGTTATTTTCTGTTTTTATTATTTGTGTGCTTGATTTTGTTGTGAAGCGTCCTCTCGGTCTGCCGGTACGTTAGAAAAAGAGCGCCGCAAGGATCGGTCGCGCAGTAAGTCGCCGTTCAGGAGCTTCCGCTGGAAGAAGAGCGCTCCTAAACCGCATGCGGGACATCATAGCGATGATGATACGCAATCAGGTAGCCAAATAAAAAGCATAAAAATTTTGTGTCTCCACACACGATAATCACAAGACACAAGACACGTTCCGACACGCGTTCTAACCGCCCCCTCAATCGACACGTTTAACCCCTTCAACCAACAAGAATCGGCACCGACGCCCTCGTTTCGGGCGCAAGTTGGTAAAATACGAGCCATCACTGTGATCTCACGTTCTCTTTTGGTATCTGGTACTTTCTATTCGCTCTTGGTCGCTGTATTATTTGTTACGTAGCGCTAGCGCATTTCTTGTACTCGTGCGAGATTGTTTTCGTGCCGGAATAGTCGGAGGGCGGCGTGGTAATGTTCTTGCGTTGTGATTTAGAACGGATGAGTCCGGACGACGAGGTGACGTGCGAGGGCAGCCTGACGCGCAAGCACGAGTGGGAGAGCACCACGAGCAAGGCGTCCAGCCGCTCCTGGGACAAGGTGTACGTCGTCCTCAAGGGCACGCACTTGCATTTCTACAAGGACTCCAAGACCTCGAAGAACGCACCCGAGCAGACGTTCAAGGGCGAGACGCCGCTGTCGCTGCGAGGCGCGCAGGCGTCGGTCGCCTCCGACTACAAGAAGAGGAGTCACGTTTTCCGACTGAAGTACGTTCAACTTTGTCCTCGAGCGCGGCGCTTGCGGAGGTGTGCTAATTTCGTGATCGTTTCCAGATTGGTCAGCGGTGCAGAGTTCTTATTCCAAGCGCACGACGACGCCGACATGAACAACTGGATCGCGCGGATAACGGCCGTGCAGGAGTCCGACTCGGCGGGGCCGTCGCGTAGTCAAACATTACCTGCCTCTGCGCAAAAGGAGGATCCAAAGAGGCGCAGCTTCTTCACGCTAAAGAAGAAGTAAGTGTGCTAACCCAACTGATCGTACGCATAAGCGCGCCGCTCACATGTTCTAATCCACACGTGACTAACACGCTCTTTTCTGTTTTCAGTTAAATTATGTAATAGATATACAAAGAATGGTGACGAGAGAGAGTACAGAGAAATTGATATATTACAAAGTTGCTTTTAGCGCGCCCGCACACCTACGGAGGAGAGGGGCATTAAAATACAAAAAGGAAAGAAAAGAAAGAAATTACAAATAATGATATAATTAATATATTCACGTTCTATTTTATATATTATTTTTTAGTAGCGTAAGAGCCCTTAAATTGAGTTGATCGATTGGTATATATATTTTTATGTAGCCGCACTAAAGATAACCAGGTTCGGGAGGCAGCGGATGTATTGTAACCGCGGACAAATTGGACGCGATCGCGGGACGAGATCGATATTTAATTACTAGATTCGAATTCAAAGAAACACCTCTACACACACACACACATACACATAAATAAGTACACGTTAATGATAAGAATGATATGACACTTTCATATTGTTAAATGGTATCAATAACATAGTAATTGTTCTTACGGTGGTTACGAATACTGCGACTACTACTACTACATTAACCGCATAACTTAACGATTCGATAATAATGGTAAATTAAATTGAGGAAAAAATGCAAAACGGCTTGCGCTTGCTATGCTGCCAATAATAACATTCATGTTTGTTCACACTTTGTCTCTATCGCTACCCCTTCTTCGATTCGACTATGTCCAGCCAGAGTTTATTCATTAGTTTATCAACATATATTTTAAATAAAGGTAGTGTGCTTTTGTTTACATTTTGGACAATTTATTGTTGCTCCGTGTTCCTCTTTTCCTCTTTCACAGCTGAAAGGTGTCATCGTTTTAAAATCCTTAGGATCAACTCAAGATAAACCGGCTCTTTATGGCAACATTGCTGGTAATTATTTGTGGCACTCTTTATTTCGTGCTGTATCTCTTTTCACGACATTTTTAATAATTTGCGATAACAGATGCAGTGCCGAACGAAAGGCACTATGAAGTTTTCCTCTAATGCATTTGATTTACAAGAAAATAGCAATTTTCAATATGAACCCTAGAAAAATGCGAACTTTTTCGAAAGCTGACGTTGATACCGAAAAACCAATTAGTGTCCTTCATACGCCTTTTGTTTCTGCGATGTTTTTGAGCTAACCATTTTTGAAGAAGTCTAAATATGCGGTAAGGCTAACCCAT
>JARRAA010021299.1:0-17114 GCA_030557295.1 Ecitodaemon sp. MM-2014 | reverse complement strand
TTATCGAAGGGGAGGTTTTTAGTGGGTGAGGAGACTTGCACGCTCGCAAATGCGAGCACGCTCCAAGTCCCACACTCCGGCATTAAGCGTTTTTACCCCGAAGATAAAAAAAAAAATTAGTTGAAGTATAACATATATTAAAATGATGCTGACTGAAGGGGAAACGCTAACCAATTCCCGTTTAAAGTAAAGATTTGCAATTTTTTGGCATATTGGTTGTCTATATTGCGGAGAAGCTCTAACCGCCAATCAACCCGCTTCTATCCCTAATAACATGGCACTGGAACAGATGCGGCACGGTCAGCATATTGCACTGGGTACAAACGGGCCTCTGGCTTCGTGTCAGCAAAAACGAGTGCGTCGCTCGGGCGTGACCAATACGCAATCTGCATATGGCCACTTGCTGATAGCGAGAGAGGTTACCGTAGAACGGCACCTCCTCGTCGATTTGAGAGGCGTACCTGGGCAAAACATCTACAGGTTGGGTACGCTCCCATCTCCGCCTCCACCAAGTCCTTACCGCATTCTCCACAAAGATTTTGCAGTCCCGTAAGGGAGCGGCGATTCCTTGGTCAGCGGCGTCATGCTGCGCCGTCAGCAGCGGTATTCCTAGAAACTCCGATGTGTCCAGGACACCAGTGCAGGGTAATGCGGCAACCAGACTCGCGAACCCCCATTACGCTCAACTGAAGTACGCGAGCAAACTCCCACGGATCGTCATTCGCCGACAGAGCCATGAGGATGCTCAAAGCATCGATGATGATTACCATTTGTGGAAGGCCCCTGTGGTGGGCAAACAAAGGTCACAAAGGTCGCCAGGTCGCTAAAACTTCAAATGAGAAAATTGAACAATATAACGGGAGCGTCCATGAATGCGACTCCGTACCAACTATGAAAGCAGCACCAATAGCGGAGGTAAGACGCATTTTAATTCTGCAAATGGCGAGGAATCAGTGATTGATTTGAGTGTGGCGTCATCGGCAGCCGCAACGCGTATGATATGGATCTCATTCCCACAGTATTCGTTCAGCGATCACTAGCCCATTCTGGCCAGAACACAATCCAGTTTTCTTAAGGAGAAAAGGTTGTTATAGTCGGGGCTGATTGATTCAGCCTGATCTCTGGTAGCCAAGAAATCCTATGCGTAATTAGCAATGGAACAATTCCTAGCAAAACACGTCGCGACTGGCTTACAAATGGCCACTGGAGATGGCACTATGTTATTATCCACGAGGTAGGACAACATAGGGGAGGATTTGGGACCAGAGACTGCGCGGATCTTACGCCACACTTCCGAAAGAGATGTCGAAGACGAGAGCGATGATACTCCTTCAAATTCGCACATTTACTTTGCATGATGCAGCGTCTTACCAGGGCCCGGCATTTCTTATACTTGACGATGTTTGTTGTCGATGGATACTGCTTGAACACTGTAACGGATAGCAAGACCGGCGCTCGGTGGACATACTAGCAAGTAGGCAATCCCGCGCACCCATTCTGCGGTTTGAATTCGTGAACGCGACCGGTTTTGTTTCCGCAAAGTCTTGTTTCATCCACCGCGCTTCATGCAATCGCGTCTCTGCGAAGTTTGCCGAATAACGAACCGGTTCCCCGCTCCACCTTTCCGGAGCGGAACGGCACACATCGTTGAGAGCCCTGAGCTGTTTTGTGCCGTTTCTTCAACGAGCCACGTGCTTGCTCCAGGTTAGTCCCCATTTCATTATTTTTTTTTTAACTAATTTTCCCTATTATTGCTCCAGCGTTGTGTTATGCATGTTTGCGCAACCTTAGACGTAATTGTAACCACACCAACAACTGTGACAATAAATTATAAATACCGATTGAAGGGTGCATTTTGGTAAGGTAGGCGCCTGAAACCCCGTACTTCGGTACAACACGTTATATGAGTGCCTTTGCTTAGCGATGGCATCGGCGCAATTCTTATTATATAAATTCGCACACCGGGTAGTATCCCACTTTGATGCGCGCCAGTAAATCAGGTGCATTGAACGTGCACAAATGGAGAGGATATGGAGAGAACAACTCTCCCTTAACCCGCATCTGTAAACGTCGTGCCGAGATTACTCCTTGATACGCAAGATAAGTCGCGACAATAATTTTGTCATTCCTAGGGGAGTGTTGGCTTGTCGCCGCGACGTTACTTTAGCTACTAGACCTTCCTTCACCTTCTGCACAGACCTATCTTCACCGATACGTCCATATCAAACTTTGTGAATGGGGAAAGGACTGGCCCTAGAAAAGTCTTCCTCATTCATTCTCTTAACAACGAGGAACCAAGGCCAGGCCACCGACTCCACCGCCGCTGTACCGATTTGAGGGCTCCGCGTGTTCCGAGATGCCGCGCCATTTTTACGTGTGGTTGACTCCTCAATGATTTGGAGGGTATCTTTTCTATAAAATTCCACGAGTAGGACAGAACTAAAGGTCATCCATGGGCAATGCTCCCTTACCCACGAGAAGGCTACATACCACCACGGTTTGCCTGGTAAGTTGAGACATGGTGCATTGACATCTTGGATTTGTCCAAACAGTGCAAAAACGCGTTGTTGGCAAAACGGTGCACATCCATACGTGCAACGCACAAACTGCAATACGAGAACACCGCGAGGCACCGCGTGGTCGCTATCCACGCGCTATATATATATTCGTTGTGATCTTTTACACTGTGTACAGAGAAAGGTGAGAGAAAAGGATAGGTAATAAAACCCTAAGCCTACTTACATTAGACGACAAGACTCAAATATCCATTAAATCTCTGATGAATTTGCGTCAAACGGTGGACCATACACACAACCAACTATAACCTGGAACACAGGCACCAAAAACACTGTTTCTACAGCGTCCGCACGCTGGCACGACTGGCCGGCGAGGAAATACACTTATTAATAACACAAAATAAAATATCATTTAGCTACATCGAAATATATTCCAAACTTTAATACAAGTATTTTATTGTTGAATATAATATAATGCCAGAGAAAGGCTGGATAAGTGCAACTTTATTCAGGCTCGACAAATCTGTAACATTGTGCCATATGTAGCGATCTAGACTCTTGAGAAATTCTCAAAGAATTCCAATTCCCAAATATTTCCTTCGTCTTTATCCATTAAGAATACGCGTAAACATTCAGTGATATTGGGTTTGCATCGAATATAATTTAATCGGAACCTATGAAAGTTGACGAAAACAATGTTAACGCCAAGATACACAAGATAATGGCTGTCGACCACTAACGATATTTAGCATTTGCCACGTGCGTATTTATATCGCGATCGTGGTTCAATGTTATCGTACGAATCAAGGGTTTAATGCTGATTTGTAATTTTCCTTCGGTTCTTTGTAATTACTCTGTCCATTATTGTAATTCTAGTTTTATTGTAATAACACTATTGTACCTAAATAAAAAGAAATAAAACCTATCTCCTATTTTTTTTAAATTTTAATGTCGATATGTGCAAAGTACAATTGTTGTTACAAAGTAAAAATTTTATAAGTATCGATTGTAAATATGTAAATATTCAATAAATCTATTTCAAATAGATTAATAACCGCGTAGTATAAATATAAGTGGAATCATATTTATGGAATCACAAATATCATTACCAATCCTCAATCTCTAATAATACTCCACACACATGACAATTTGCTACCAACGGTCTACTCCTAATATTGAATCGATCACCATGAAATATGATATCCGCCCTCAAATTCTTGTTCAGATATTGCGAAACATTAGCATGCCAATAATTTATATAATCCCGACCACAATACAAGTTATAGATTGAAGAAATCACATTTCAAACTCTAAAATACCTCCTGCGACATACACTGCACAAACAGGTGCTCAAGCTGCTCATATCGTTCGTTAGATGGAGTTTCATTGAAATAGGAAATAAATTAACATATTAACTATTTGACTAGTGTGAGCTATACTTGCATACTTCGTGAACCCATAATACAATGAGCCTACGGAATATTTAATACAGGGCAGACGAACAGAAAATCAGAAGAGCGCTTTGTTAGAATAGTACGTAATAGTACGTTTTCGTGTTTCACAAAGCATACTAATGATAAATTTCAAATATTTCTATTTTGCAACGATTTGTGATGCCTGATTAATTTTAAAAGCATTCAAATGTTGTCGGGATGGTAAGAATTTATCAATTTATGATTAATTAGAACAAGATTTTGGTAATTTATAAAATGCGAAAGCATCATTTTGTTTTTGGAACGAGTAGATCGCGTGATTGTTTTTGGAGCTGGTATCTACAAATCATTACGTTTTTTGACCGGGAAGGCGAAACGGAAACTGTTGGAATGAGAGTCTTTGACAATATTTGATGATTTTCGAACAAGATATTCCTCGAGCATAAGAAAAATAAGAAAGAACTTCACCAAAAATGTATAATGTTAATGCGGAACTGTTGAAGCCAACAGTTATAAAAATTGTTCAAGTCAGGAAGGAAAAGGTGTAAAAAAAAAGATTAAGAAAAGAAATAAACACAACTACAACAACTAAATATTTATAAATTTTTAGGGGAAACCAAATTGTATTTGCACGGCTCGGCGCGCTGCATAGTGGTACCAACCATTAGTTCTATTCGAAACCCCTTACTCGTAAACTGTTAGAGATACAGATGAAACATTTATACTGCACATTCTTTGATAACTCCATAATCGAGTATTGTCATGGATGTGTCTACAACTATAGGGAACCGGAGAACATTAAGTAAACAATAAAGTTTCATCTATCGCTGGTTTCCTGCTGGCTGCAAAACACTCTTGGTGTTTCATGCCTCCGCGTTCACCCTCTAGACACCCAGAGAATCACCAATAATTTTCTAAAACATGTACAATAACTTAGCCGTATAAATAGAGTCATAAATGGAAAACATATCTTTAGTTTTGAATAAACCAAGACAAGCTATTGTGCGATTACCCTTTTCGCTTAGAATTCGACGACCAACGCTTCATGCTTCACTCTTCAACAATTCTAAAATCGTTCATTAAGCGCCACATCGTCCATCCGGATGGAAGATCCCCAAGTCCGGAATCAAGTTCCATTCTACAAGCATTCGTCAGAAAGGAGATATTGCGAAATTGATCTCTTATTTCTGCTGCTATTCTCTATAATCCAATTTAGCGATCAATTACATTGCGGTTTGAGCATGGCTTAAAAACTAAACTTGGCATCACGTTGTCAGTATATTAAAACATTTGACGACTCATGCAAATACTCAACGAATTTACGGGAAAATGTAATCTCGCGTTTTCACGCGGAAAAGCTAAAGTTGACTAGCTCGCGCTCGTAACAACATCGATAAACGGTCGCGTTAAATAATTAGTTAAAAACACGAGTTTGAAAACTGGGAACTATTAAAAGAATGTCTTGTGATTAATTGTGGAAACAATGAACATCAAAGTCGAATTGATATTCGTCAACAATAACAATGCTCTGTAAATTTGTAAACTATTTTGACGGTAATTTGACAAAATTAAATAGGTTTATCTTGGATTGCAATCGAGCATTCAAATTAGCGACAATTGAACAAACGAAAATTTTATTTAATTTAATATTTACGTAAATTGAAAGCGAAGCGAATGATTCCATCGATAATCATAATTTCGAAGATTGGGATTCCCTAAAAATATTCTCAAAAACCCCAACGAGACGCAAAAGCATTACATCCAGCTTGTTACCGATTTGACAACGTTTTCACAATTCGAAAATGAAAACGTAGAGAAATTCGTTAACTGTTTAGACACGTTGGCAAAACTAATGAAAATTGCCGTAAAGCAAAAAATAAGTTGCCGGAACATCTTTCGGGAAAAATAGTCATTGTAGAATTCATCCTCGATTCTGTGGATTAATTAATTATACGAACGTCAAAATTTTCAAGGTCTTGGGGATGAAAGATCCGCTAACACTCACCAGGCAATATCTTTTGCTCTCTCAAAAACGGAAGTATATAGAAAACAGAACTTCGAAGCGCATAAATATAATAAACATTTTTCAGATGACGAAATAACAGACGAGGCAACTACGTCTACTAACGCGGATAAGGCATGTTACTTAAAGAAGAAGAATAAATTCGAAAAAGAAATAAAACCATAAACGCTCCTAATACAAAATATTGCGATCATAAAATGTACATGCGTGCGAAATGCCTTATCGCCGCGGATTCCGAAAATAATCTACGACATCTAAAATAGATAGGGGCGCATCGGTTTCGATAATTAAAACCACATGCATCGCCGAACAAAACATCTGCGTCGCGGAAGCAATTTCTTCATTAAAGCCACATTCCAAGTCTTTCCCGTTGACGACCCTTGCTAATCCAATCCTAACATTCCTAGCAATCTCGATATTTACTACAATAGCGAATATGGCGCAACCCAACAAGGGCAAGAAAAAAGTGGGTTTCTCAATACTAGCAGTAATCGTTCATGATGAGTACCAAACGAAGAGAATGTGCTGGTCTTGAAAATCGAAATAGCACTCTTTCCAAACGGGGGAGGGGACGTCGTACTCGGATACTGATTCGTAGTACTTATTTAAGTACCAACATCAATTAATGAGTATAAAATTCAGAAGATGCCCAACATCATACTTGACGAGCTCAGCAATGCAGCCAACTACCTGGATAACATCAATGGGCATCAAAATAAACACAATTAATTTGTTGGTGGAATCCAGGTGGATTATCATTTCAACTGCCGGTATCACCCCAACTGTTGAATTCGTTTATATTTATTGTAAATGGCGCTCTAGGAACTCATAGACTTCGAATCTATACCGGTAATACCATATAATACCATATACCATAATACCATAGCTTATACGAGCCGGACGATCGCAGAAGCAAGGGAAGTAGGCGAAGTGGTCATGGAAAAGGTTCGACATCATCACCCAACACCCAGTCCGGAAGTCAGAAAGGGTCGTAGACACCATCCTGAAGAATTACACAACCACCCGGACTCATTTTCACGGGGGAGGTGTCACGGGCATGCCTGGGGTGGGGAACCGGAGAACCTTCAGTAAAAAATAGGGTTTCATCTGTGACTGTTTTCCGACCGGCGGCCACCGTTAGAGGAACACTCTTAGAGTTTCATGGTGCCGCCGACCATCTCAAACGTGCCAAATGTGCACATTTGGCATCCATCTTCTGTACACCCAGACAATCACCAGTAAGTTTCAAAAACATGTGCAATAACCTTATATATATAGCCTTAAATGGAAAATAAATTTTTAGGCTTGAGTAAACCATGACACCCCTCGATCTCCAAACCAATCTATAAAAAAGTGTTAAAATAATCCAAAGATTCAACTGTGAATAAACATAAGATTGTATTTGATATTGTTGAATGTATATGTAATATTTTATGTTGTTCAATATTTCACGTTCGGTGTTTTGCATTTTTACATTGAGGAGCTCCCTAGTTAACAATTGCCGTGTACAGTTGTGTTTTGCATACAACCAAACGAAAAAGGCTGTACTTTTACGAACATACAAATTTCTTATCTCGTCATACAGACGGTGATATACTGCATAAACTGTGTTGTGCTGTTCCAATAAATTCCAGTAATTATTTGGGTAGAAACAAGGTTCAATGTGATTTGTTCATATACATTGTCACAATCGAATAAACGCCTTTCAAAATCTATAAAAATCTATCCATTATTTCTCTTGTACCGGGATATGTCAATGCACTTACTAAGACTACCAACTGATTCGTATAGACAGCGTAGTCCGCAAGAGGGAGCAACATTCTTCTTCGCAGATTAATGTTCATGAACATTAGGAACTTTGCATTTTCGACATCGCCATTCCAATCGACTGAGTAGAACGTTGCTTCTTGAAACTGTTCGCTCTTTTCGCAATAGGTGGGAATTGCATATTTTATAATAGCAGATAACATAATTTTACTTACTAATCTAATGATTTCTTCGCCGACGGCTCCGCAAAAAATTGTCCCAATAAGATAGAACGTAACTATTCCCAGTGGTAACAAGTTAAAAGACTGTAATATGACAATGTTCAATTGTTAAATAAATCCTTTCCTGTTAAAGTTTTATACGTACATTTAACAACGATATAGTGCACAAACCAATAATTGTACCACCCGTTACGTACTTTATCAGCAATGGCCACTTGAAAATGTCGGATATCTTGCTCCATGCACTCAAAGAATTAATTTCATTTAGTAAATTATATTCACCTTTATGTTTAGGAACAAGTACATATACAGAACTGTCAATAAAATTCACCCACTTCTATGACGTCGGTATAATGGGTGTTGAAAACTGTTTTTGCTTTTGCAGTGACAGTTTACAAAACATAATTTTCTACATATTACTAACAGTTTCCTATTTCTTGGTTTATCTGTACATACCTCCATGTAAATCGCTGTAACTTATATGCATGTATCAACTTATTTCGGCGCAGCGTAACGTTTTTCAATGCCTGCGCTTCTTCCAGTAAGCTCTTGAATTGCTTCAGGTGCTCATATGTGAACATCAAAATAACAAGCAAGAAGGCACAAGATAAGAATACGGCAGTAACAGCATACATCACACAATAGACAAGTAATAAATTGATAATATCACGAAGTGGGCGTTGGTTCAAGTTTACATACAAATACTGTGAAAATCACAAGAATAACTTTTAATTGAATAGGTCAGAATACTCATCGAACTTTTTACGCACCATGGGACTAATTAATCCACATGTACTTTCTGCCGCATCGTCGCATGTAGTTAATTCGATGCCCACGAACACTGCAGTATGCATAGTAATTATGTAACCAAATACCAGTCTTAATGATAGGTCGTGAATTCGCCTGATCCTTGCCATCGAGTTCTTCGGAAAGTCGTACAAACGATTATTCTCTATATACTTAAATATTCCCTTGGATGGTGCTATCCGTAAGGAATACGTCACGAAAACAGCAAACGAGAGACTTAATGTGTTTGTTAAAATAATAATATTTTCATTAGTTCTGCTCCCAGCGTCTGAAACATGGTTCACAAACAATATGTTGGTTGTTCGCAATGTTATATTATATGTACACTTACGAAATAAAAATATCATGCAACTTATATTACCCACAAGAGCAATTGCGATCCCAAACTTGAATATGGTGAAAAGCCAGAAAGAAAGACGCGTGCTATTGGGCCAGTAAAATTTTTCAGCTACTGCGAACGCGCGGAGTTGCGAACGATGTATCCACATGTTGCTAAGGGGACACTACGGGGACAAGTGTATACTGACGAAGAGGAGCACCTTCCCAATGAGTTAATGAAATTTTATTGTAATTACTGAATAAATTATCAGCAGTCGCCATTATTCGATGCAAATGCAATATATATTGATGTTTTGTATTACATTTTCTTTGATGTTGTTTTGTATGCGTTTCTTTGAAAAGTTCAAGTCCGAACTTACGTTCATTAAGTTTCTAATATCGCAGTTTTAAAAGCGTCAAAATGTTGTCGGAATAGTGAGAGGAGTGGTACAGGAGTTTTTGGAGCGAGTATGTAAATATTATTAACCTTTTTTAATGGAAAATTGGAATGGTAATAATTTGTATTAAAATATCTGCTGATACTCGGATAAGATGTTCGTCGACCATATAAATAATAACTTCACCCAAATGTATAATATTAAAGCAGGACGGATATGTGTAAAAGTTTATATTTAGTTTAGATAGTAATGCTCGTTTCTGCACTTATTTGCACTGGACCACGCTGCGACCCCCGAGCAAATGTAGATAATACAACAAGATGAATACAAAAAGACCTATCTATCTAAAAGGATGTGGATCATCAGGAAGTTGATAGGGAACAAGTAATCGTTGATAGTATAGAAGATATCTATACTATCATGTAGGAACAATTGGGGTCATGCTGGTGGATATGGCGTAGGTATAGCTGCTGGTATTGCTACTGGCATGGCTGCAAGAATAACTGCAGGTATAGCAGCGGGAATTGCGGCTATAATATTTTCATCGTCGTCATGTTCATCGACCGGACCTACACATGCCAATAAATTTTTAATGAAATACTTAGTGCGATTTAAAAACTCGTCCACGTAGTTGTTCTCTATGTACCTTTCTTGTACCTTCGCTAGAATGACCGAATATATTTCTTGAGGTGACCGTTGATGTTCGAGGTCACTACACATATATTGTTACAGCGAGCACTTATGTTTGAGGTCACTGGTGGACAACGAGCCGCGTGCAACGAGCGTTGATGCCTTCGCACGTGGCTGATTCTGTGCAGAGTTAGATGCAGCGACTCGATCCTGTAGTTCCCGACTGAAGTAAGCAATAACTTTTCTCTGGTCAGCTTGCTATTGTTAAAGCATAGCCCACAGCCCTCATCCGAGGCGTCACACTCGGGTGCGCAGTGAGCGAACGCTTTAGATTTTTCTGCTGCCCAGTTCCATGAATAGTCCTTGCGAGCAAGAGGTTGGCATGGTGCGGTACAAAATCTCTATCGTAATTAACTTGCCCGAGGAAATGCTGGAGATCTCGAACATTTTTAAGTGCTGAGAATTGAGCTACCCTTTGGATGTGCTCGAGATTCGGCGGTAAACCTTGGGAATCCAGCACGTATCCCAGCAACTTGGTGGATTCGACAAAGAAACGACACTTCTTTAACTGAAAGGTGAAACCAGCTTCTTCTAACCAACCCAGAACTTTCATGAGATGGCAGAAAGTCGTTAATATACGCATACGAACTGGCCAGACATCTCTCCCAACCAGGATGGTGTCCATGCAGCGTGTGAACTGCGCCACGGCAGTTTTAATACCGAATGGAAGCATGTTGATATGATATATATCCGTGAATACGCACGGAAACCTGTGTATCGACGAAACTCCGATTTGCTGGAGAGTTGTCAGTAGGATGACGTCAAGTGCAAAGGGCTGATGAAATGAACTTCGGCCAGATTGGCGATGATTTCCTGGACCGAGCTCGACGCTTCAACTTCTTTATCGATAATACGATTTAAGCGACATGCATCTAGACATACCAAATTGTAACGAATACATTTTTCCAACACAAGGAAATACACAAATATATCAGGGAATCGCCGAGCGGAAAAATCGAATATAGACTACATTATCACAGAAAGAGTGAATAAGAGCAAAATTATGGACGTCAGAGAGAACAGAGGGTTATGAAATAGACAGCGATTACTATATGCTAGTAGCATAACAAAACAATAAAATCATACAAACTAAAGAATGAACAAGTAGCGAAAAATAATCAAGAGGAAATGAGAAGGGCAATACTAAGTATTCCGAAAGGAAACGGACACACTCTACTGGAAGAATGGGAGACACTTAAAACAGTGATATTAAACCCAGCTAGAGAAGTATGTGAAACAAGTAAGAGAAACAAATACAGCAAATACAAGTTGTGCTGAATCATCTTCCGATTCTAGTAACAGGCGACTGACGTAGGATTCCAGTGTATAACATTTTATGCCAGATTCTGCAAGATCGGACAAGGTCTCAATTGATTTGAACCTTCGAGGAATCAATGCAATTGACGATAAACCAGCTGCGTAAGTAACAGTCAGAATCATAGATGCTATTCCCAAAAGTACTATTTGTAATCTGAATATGAAATATTTTGATGTGAAGGGCACAGGTGCCATTGATACATAACTTATTACAATTATCAGATAATTAGGAGTAGGCTCTAATTGCCGATATTTATGTAGACAATATAAAGATATACTGTAGCACAGAACTGATACAATTATCATCAACCAAACCTTATTGTGTAATGTTTGAAAAACGTGTGTTGTGACTGGAAGCACTCGAGGCCTTGGTACCAGAAACGTTGAGCTAATGGTTGCATAGGGTATAGTAGAATCACTACCGTATTCCAGGATATGCGACAACCAATGGCCTGTTATTGAAATATCTACAGTGTTNTGATAGAATTTCAACTTCGAAACCTCCGAAAACATCATGTCGTTCATGAACATAAGGACCATATGAAAACCAGATAACTTTCAAAGGCTTTCTATCCAGGAAAAATGCATCTGTTTCACTAACATTTATACGCGCCACCTTCTCCACTGTGAGATCTTTAATGCTCCACTTCACTAATTGTAAAACGTACCTATCTTCTATTCGAACATGCACCAGTTTGATGAATCTAAGAAAACACATTTCTTCAAGTTTTTGGAGGTTCTCTGCACGTAATCCATCATAACTCCTTGTCAAAATGAACAACTTTGCATGAGTTTTTAACAGCAAAATATGTTGAAGTATTGTTTTAATAACATTATTACTATTTATAACCATGACATAAGCTGTTAGTCTAGAACGGGCTTCTGAACGTCCATTTTCATATTTGAAAAATGTCGTATAGTTTAAATTGATGATTGTGGAGGTTCGCATGGCCTGGAATGCCAATTCATTGTGTAAATCACTTTGAGCACTTATTAGAAATAGGCAGCGTTCATTTTTAAACAAATTGTTTACTTCCAAACAGGTGATAGGTGGTTTTAAATAAAACGTGATTAAAATTAATTGAAAACCATCTTGTATTTTCATTTTGTGATATATACACAATCAGTAGCAAGTGAGAATTTCACTCAAGCTGAGGTGAACATAATTTATCGGCCTGTTTATATATAAATAATCGATGCACAATACATTATTCAAAAGTAATTTACGCATACGTAGATTAATTAAAGTAAGTATAACGGTGTGTCAACATGAGTAAGAAAAACATGTCTGGCCAATATGTCAACATGAAAAGTGTTTATTTAATGCCATATTCAGTTATAATTGGGTTGGAAAGTGTGATAGTTAGACTACAAGCGGTATAAAATTAATATTTTTTACAACTAGTGCGAAAATAAGGTCTCTTTGGTGCATGAGCAAAGCATTGAAGCACGAGCCGTGGGCACTTTTTTCACTGCTCGCTGTGAAAAGAAGTGCTATTTTACGCACTACTTGCCGTGAAAAAAATACTGTTTTTTTGCTGCACAAATAGAAAAATATATGTTACAGTTATTTTGTGATCATTATTATACTCATTCTAAAATTAAAATGTTCATTGCTAATAATACATTTCAGTGAATTTTATTATCAAAAATAAACATTTATCGTGCATTCATATGTTCACACTATCTCATAATTTTTAACACAATTCATAGTTATATACTCAATTGCCATTTCAATAGTATACACCGACAATGATTAAGAAAAGGAATGTAAAATTAGCAATGGAAAAAATAATCCGAGTCAAATCATTTTATTATATTTACAGAATCATTGGGGGCTTTCACGATAAGGCAAATACCATGGTACAGACCAGAAATCAGCTTTCAATTCAGAATTTTCGGACAGCTCACAGGAATTTATGCAATTGACATTTTCTGGCCAATCGCAAATGTCACTTTTAGCATTAAATTGCAGACCTGCCGGGCAGGAAAGCACCGTTGGTTTGCCATGGTTGCAGGAACAAAATTTAGAGCAGTCACAGTGTGACAACAGGGTGACATTTTTCGGGTCATTGTTTGGGGGGCATATTCCAATACAATTCTCTGAATCATCTGCGTTGACTTGAATCCAGAGGTAAATCAAGAAAAATGTGCAGAGAGCTATGATTACAGTAAAATAAAACAATTCTATTATTCGTGTAAAATATTATTTAGGTTTGATATCATGGTATTAATAATAGAAACTCACGCTTGAATAACATTTTGATTGCAAGTTTTTTGCTATGTAGAATGAGGATGGTAATTTGAATGTTATGTTAACGGTATGAAAAACTTTAAGAAATTGCGGCTTTTATATTGCGGCTTATTAATTTATGAAATATAGATATAATAATAGTTGCGTAATTGTAATCTTATTCTCGTTGTTTGTACAAATTATCAGCATTGAGAAAGTTGTTTCACCTCGCTTGTGCAAAGAATTGCAATTTGCCAATTATATCAATATTTGCTTCTTTTGTGTAGAATGTGCCTCATTTTATAAGAATTTATTAATGTTTAATTAATGTATCAAATGAATGACATACAAAATATTCAGAAAATTAGAGTAAACAGGAAATTTGGGCTATAATTAATTAGCGACAAACAGCTTTTATTTGTCATTGCAGAGTATTGATTGTCGATATCTGGATTTAATAGAAATTAATATAAACAACAATTGAGAAATGCAAGTCCAGGGTTCTTCAAGCCCGAGGACAGTAGTTGAGTCAGAGAAGTTCCCGCGATCGGTTCGTTCCCGCTAATTAAAAGTTGTTTCGGCGTTATCGGGTGTGCTTTGTGTGTGGTAGTTCCATTCTTTGTCGGATTACCCAAAAATGTCGATCATCTCACTGTAAGTCGTATTTTGAATAAACTAACTTATTTGCATGTATAAATTGGCTTAATCATTAACCGGTAAAGTCACGCGCGCAGCAAGCGAAACAGAAACATAAAGACCCAACACAGAAAATAACCACAAGACGTGACAGTATGCAAATAACTAACCTAGACCAATAAGCTGAGTTTCTTTGAAGGCATGAAACAATGGAGACTAACTAGTGTTATTCGTTATAATCACGTCAATGGTATTTTTATGATGTATTTCAACTCAAGAGGACGGTTTAGAGCAGCAATATTCAAAGTATTGTGAAAGTTATACACAGATTCGAGAACGCAAGCAAATTCTGCAACGAAAGTCTTGATGACATGAGCGTACCTCAAAATTTATTTTGACTAACATCATGACTTTTAACCACATCTAATGGATACTGCCATCCTTCCTTCAATATAGAAACAACAACGATTAACTGCGCTCCTGCTCTAGAATGTTGAAATTGGCATCAGAAAGTGATCAAATTTGCAAGGTTGCAAATGGGAATAGAAAGATTGCAAGTTTGAAGTAATGGAGTCAACTTTGTGAAGTTTTTGTACAAGTATCTGTCAACTCTGATCACATGGTCATGTATCCTGCATAATATGAATTTCAACATTCTTATGTCTTTTGGATGTTGGTAAGCCTCTCATAAAAATAGTCTAATATCCCAGGATTTTATAAAAATTGAATTATAATTTGCGATGGTAGAGACTACTGCATTTTATGTCAGTTTCCGGCTAAAGTATTCGGTCAAATTTTATTTAATAAATGAATAATTTTTGCATTTCATTCGTAATGTAATTATACAACGGGCCTCGTACTTTTAATTTGCTTGCAATGCCTGTAATTATTAATCCTACTGTTTGCACTTGAAATGCTTGAAATTGGCAGATTTGAAATCAATTTATACCTATGTACATTTAGTTGAATAAACAGCGTTAAATTAGTTTGAATATATTAGAGTGTGCAAAACGTTTAGCAGTTTTTACCAAAACATCTTCGTCTGTCCTAAACAAATATACGGACATCTTGAAAGTATAATTAATAAATTCTAATGATGCTGCCAATCCACTTTTTGAACAATCTTATAAAGAGCAGTAAGTGAGGACACAGCAATAAAAATACACTACGTTTTCGGAATATTTGTCCAATTATGGACAATATATATGGCAATTGCGCAATAACCGGTCATCGTGTATGAGAGACACTGTTATTCATGACGTTTGTAATGGGCTGATGAACCCATTCCATGTCTCCACTATAACTTACAATCAAATTAAAGGAAAGCCAATAAATTTATCTTGTTCATCGTATAATTCATGAACTGAACTATCTCTTAAGCATGTAAATTAGTACGAACAAGTTTCTTCTGAAAACAAAACACTTTGTGCACTGACTTCTACCAAACGGAAGAATGTCGATATAAAGTGACTTGCAACATGCAGGCTTGTTATTGCTCCAGTGGATTTATAGGAGATTATTGTGAATACGGTATTATTACGCTGAAATTCAAATTTAAATATTTACAATATTATATCACTTAATACCCCAGCATGCACTCTCTAAAAGGAAAAGAGGATTGAATAAGTCAGATCAGAATTCTTTTACTGCTTTATAATTTATATAAATAGTATACACCTATGAATGTTAACAATCATAAAAAAATAAAGTTCGATCTAATTAAAATCTCAAAAAGTCAATCACCTAGAGATACATATGTCCGATTCAAAGATGTTAGGAGATGTATTAAGATGTTTATTCCGCCGCATCTATGACTTACTAACATTATACACACACAATAATATCAACTTCGGTAAAAACAAAAACAACAACAGTCAACTTTGATAGTAACAATAACGGCCAACTCCATGAAATAATCGATATCATCTCTGATATTAGACATCTGATCCATCACTACCATCAGATCTAAAAAAATATTTTTCTGATATTCATGGCTTGAGCATCACACACTCGTTTACTTTCATGCTCCCCAACCTTCACCACTCTGTATTTATCGTTCCGCAAGTCTACAATGATTTGGAACGTACCCAGAAAGTTAGTCTTAAATTTTGAGCCGGGAACCGCCTGTGTACTGTGTATGGTAACCATATCTTCCATTCGAGACTTTTTCACTTTGTTGAGTTTCTTATTAAACGCTCTCCTATTCTCCTCCTAGATAATCACAATGTTCGTCTTCGCTTCTTCCCGTGCCTGTTTCCTGTCTTCCTCGAACAAACTCATTAACTCCTCATTCAAAGCTTCTGTCTGTTTAAAATCTTCCTTCAATCGCATAGTACAACCCACAACAAGTTCAAATGTTGTACGTCTTATACTATGATGAAAAGAAGCATTCAATTGCTGAACCTTTTCAACATGTTTGGACCATTTTCCAGCATTGGGCAATGATAGCTTTGTTAACACTGGCATAAGAGTACGATTGACTCTCTCAACCTGCCCATTTCCCCGCAGCGCTCCAGTCGCACAGTCTACGAACGGAGAATTTTAACGGCTCATAAACCCCCCTTCGCAGTATTTGCAACTATCAATTTATTATTTGAATTATATATCATTTTAATCACGAATAGTTGTTCTTTCCTAAGACATACTTATTTTGCGAATAATTTTGTTCGGGCCTGCACAAGAGGCTCTCAAAGTCAAAACATTTTTCGTTGTGAAATTAGCCGTCACTTTTAATAAACTATACCTTTAATAAATT
>JARRAA010021260.1:0-16991 GCA_030557295.1 Ecitodaemon sp. MM-2014 | reverse complement strand
GAATACTCGTCGGCCATATTGAATCGCAACCCATCCGCAGGTATTCGGTAGCTTAGACGAACCTCATCTTTGATGCGATCCCATTACGCCCGCAGGCCTGCTTCATGAGGTTCAATTAGCGTCTCTATTAGAACCGCATTTTGCGGCGGCCCACGCACGCCTGAGCCGCCCATCGCTAATTAAATCAATTATTCCCAGCGCCACCGTTCGGGCCCTCACGAGCCCTTGCAGATCCTCGCCGGTCCCCGCGAATTCCCTTACGCTGGCTCGAAATTAATCCCTCGTCAGCACTGTCGATTTGACGCATTCGCTGTTTTCAGGTATCTCGCCGAGCAGGCAGACGTCTCGCACTATTCCAGCAGGGTCGGCCTCATGAGCGGAAGCTCCTGCAGATGGTTGGTGAACGTGACCAGCGATATCTTCGAAATGTACGAGGCGATGTCTAAAATTACAAGGGATGAGTGTAAGTCTGTCTTCGACATCGCCTAACCTCGAAACGTTCGCGTTCCGCGCGGTAATCTCGCTTCCGTTCAAGGGCCGACCGGATTATCCTTGTCGCCATGTCTGCTGGAAGTCATCAGGCATTACCAGATAGTCTCCGGCAGGGAGCGGACCAACTTTGAATGGCCCTACGCCAAGGTCATCGTCGTCCTTGGGCAGTCCGCGTATTTGACGGACGACGATGTCGTCCGCTCCGGGCAGTTCCTCGAGTCGATTAGGACGACGTATCCTGAAAGCAGATTCGTTATAGCGACGGATCCCGAGCACGAAAGAACTTTCAAGAGTCTGATCGCCGACGAGAAGCGCGACATCTTAGTCAGGGCCTTCAAACTGGACGACGTCATCGTGCAACTCGCCCGGCATCTGAGGGAAATCCCTTCGACCATTATCGACGTGTACGGAAACTCGTCGGACGTTCAGTTCGAAGACTACATTACCCCGGGCATGACGACGCGATACGAAATCGACGAACGGTATTCAACGCTGGCGGACCTCGAGGTTAACGTGAGTATCCCACTTTGCCGACCGCCATCTTGTTTTCTTGCGCGGCGCCAAGATATTTGTCGCTTTGCGGATGTATAACTCGTTGCTGGGCGCTTAATCGGGTTAATAACGTCGAGGTTTCCGGTCGCGGAATCCACCGACTGATTTCGTGTTGAAGTCGGCTTGCGAGCGGCGGCGAGAAGATGATTGGAAAGTGCCATTTGTTCGAAATGTCGGTCACAGCGCCTCGAAGGCGAGCCGCGCAGCACGGAAAGACACTCGACGCGCGCCATATTGTCGATCGCGCTTATACAAAATGGACGCGTCGACAAGTGTACTCTGCGCACCAGCGGTATCAGCGAGGAGTTTGAGGTTGATCGAACGATTCGCAGCCTTTCATTCCGTTCGATCCGCTCGCTTTCTGAATCTGCCGGTCGACTCTCCGCTTTCTTTTCCTGCTTTTATAAAACAAGTCCAATTTGAGGTTATCGATATAAAACGACAGCGCTGACAATCTTTCGACATCTTTTTTTAATTATGATCCAGTGTTGCGCTTATTGGCAGCATTAAAGCGTGTTTATGTTATGGCTTTAGACGAATTCGACGCGGCGACGTCTTGTTCGGCCATCTTGTTTGTCTTGTCCGCGTCGCCATGTTGTTTTCGTCGCTTCGCGCGCGAGTGTTTCTCGTCGACGCTCAGATTGTTGTTTGCGCAGATACGCAGCCGACACGCGTTGACCGCGTGCGTCGAGACGGAAAAGTCGCCGCGACAATGTCGCGCGCTGCGCCGGGGCGGCGATGAGATCACCTTCCGCGCATCGCAGCACTGCCCCACGGCGGAGGACGCCGCCTCCGCGGCCGCGTGCTCGCTGCGCTTCGCGCTCACCACCAACGGCTCGTCGTCGACTTGCGCAGGTAAACAACACTCAAAACGGATTAATTTCGCATACGGGGTGTTGCGAAATATCGATAAAATCGAAAAATCTAATTTCCTCTGAAAATTCTCAAAATTCGTGGAAAACACGTTTGCACTTCAAAATGACAACATTGAAAACTTTTTGATATTGCGATACGTTTTGGAACGCCCCGTATAGTTATGACCGTTCGACATTTTCGAGCCGGCGAGACATTTTCGAACGTGTCCGCGAAACGTGTGCTTGTCTCGTTGCAGAGTTCGCATGTAGATATCCCGATCAGGTGCTAATCAACATTCGCACGACGTGGACGAGTGCGTCACCCACTCGACAGTCAACATCCTGGTCGATTCTATTCGCGGCTCTTTGCCTTCTCTCCGCCGCGCGCGCACGATTTCAATAAAATTACTATTCATTGCTGCGCCTTTTACGACCATCTAAGCGCCGACATCTTTCGACTTTCGAGCTAGGTTATGTTCGAACATAACCTAACCGAAGCGCCTAATAAACGTCACTTAATTTGTCATGCGCGCCGTCGTATTTCGCTTTTATTTCGTGCCGCCCACGACAGGTAGACGCGAGCGCAGCTGTTGCGCCCGCCGCCATCGATTTTCCATTTGATGCTTCGGCGTTTCTCCTTCTCTCTTGTTGTCGAGAGCGTGCGTTAGAAGTCGATGACTAACCGAACTGTGCGTGGGGAATCGAACACAGAATTTTCGAATAATTTGAGTAGAATTCTATTCGGAGAGGCACATTTTACGATTTCTTTATAAAACATGCAATTTTGATTGTGCAGTAAATGCCAAAGTGTTAATCAGGATCATCGTAGGTATTCTTAGAGAAAGACACTAAAAATGTCACTAAATAGCCAGAAAATTTTGATGTTCTGTGGTGGGAATAAAAAATTTCATGGAAAATTTAGTAAAAAGTTATAAAAACTATGTGGTTTCTTAAATTTAGTAATTTTTGGTTGGTAATATAAACGTTTTCGATGGTATTTGGTTAAAAGTCCCTAAAAGTTACCGCTTGGTTACTAAATTCAATTTCTTTGACTAGTTTCCAATAACTACTGACGTGTGCCTAGGAAATTGGATAAACTAAAGAAGTTTTCGTCTTTCTGTGCAGTGGGGATACAGATTTTTCTAGAATATTTGGTAGTGGGTTCTCACGATTTGAACTCGTTCCGAAAACGATTGTTGAAGCGTTTACGTCAATTTTATTAGCCGGCGTAACGAAATCGGCCCGATCGGACGCAAGAATGTCGATCCGCGACGTCGGAACGGGTCGTAAAACCGGTCCGGCATCCGAAAATTGATCGGCCCGAGGACCGTCGAGAGAGCGAGCGGCTCCGAGAATTCGGGGCTGCTCGGAGCGCGCTGGACTAGCCGCGCCACGCTACCTGCTGCGTTTCATCGCTTCTGGGAATCGAATTGATTTTACCTGCGCGCTCCCTCGCTACCCGTGCCGTACCTGACGCGACGCATTTGCGGGAAGACCGGGAACTGGTTTTAACTCCGGTAACCTAGCTTTATGACGTCCAGAAAACTCATACAGCTAGATAACCAAAGAAAATATCAGTTCCACGCGCGCGCGAGCGCACGCTGGATGCGCGCGCGTGCGAAACTTTTTCGCCGCCGAGGCGGCGCGCACGTGATCGAAACGCCCGAAAACACTCGGCGAACTGGCACGGCGGAACAAACGCGCGCACTTTTTCCTCGCCGGCTACGAACAGCACTTGTTGGTGTGGTTCTGCTTCTTCGCTTGCGACGGCGAACTTGCGGGTGCGGAATGGGTGCGATTCGAACGCGCGACCGCCAACTGCCAACGCGCCAGCTCAAGAACTGAGGACGCGAGGACTGACCGCGGTCGAGCGGCGAGAGCGCCGACACGATTTCGGCTTTCCCCCTTTGGCGGCCGAGACGCGCGCCCGCCCGATCAAGTTCGACGACTACCAGCGCCGGCCGGCGAAACCAGTTTTGCACCGACCGCGGCGGTCGAGGCCCGAGGAGACCTGTTCGGCCACGAGGGTACGTCGGGGGCTCTACCTCCAATCGGGTCACGTGCGATCGCCAAACTTTTTCGTGGCTTTCGTCCGCTTGAAACCGGCGCGGTGTCTCGACCCGAGCTACGCCTTCAATCGAAGGGGTACCATCAATGATTTATTTGTTTTCAACTATTCCGACTGGTGTTAGTCCAGACCAAGCAGCACTTTAAGCAGAACCATCGAATTCCCCTTCAATGGGAACAGATGAAACACCTAGAAATCAAACGCCTAACTTTCTAGTTAGGTTATGTTTTAACATAACCTAACCGAACATCAGCATTTCCAGTTACCATGAGGTACGCCTTCAATCGAGGAGGCACCATCAATGATTTATTTGTTTTCAACCGACTGGCATTAGTCCAGACGAAGCAGTATTTTAAACCGAACCATCGAAACCACCGAAAAGTTAGGTTATGTTTTAACATAACCTAACCGAACATCAGCATTTCAAGTTACCATGAGGTACCATCAATGATTTATATGTTTTCAGTCGTCCGCATCAATATTCCGGCAGGTATTAGTCCGCACCGACCGGAATTTTAAGCAGGACCGTCCAATTCTCCATTTGGAAGGGGTGTTCCCTCGATAGAATCAGAAAACGGAAAAAAGATCAATTAATCTAACGTTTTATGGCCATGGGAACTAATCATAACTATTTAACTCTTTCAGAACACCTGAAAAGTCTCACCACTTGTTGCCCTACCTTCTTCCACCTAGCATACCTCCTAACAATCAAAAAGTCAGTCCCTAGTGCCTTAAAGCATTCCATTAACTTCTTTTTTTATTTTATTGGTATCCAATTTGAAGTTACCCTTCAGGTAGGGTGCCTTCTCTTCGTCTCTCCGCGCTCGTCTCTTCCTTTGACTCCGACCGAATTCTACGACATCATTGCCTTTTCTTCGACGGTACCCTCCGCACCCACGGTGCCCCTCGGAGATTACCTTCTCTTTTTTGTGGGGCAATCAATTAATGATGCGCACGACGCCGCGCCGCGTCGGAATTGGGTTGGAGCAGGTTCACGGCGACAGGTAGAAGATGCAAGATGCTGCGGGTGAGACACGCCGGCTCGGCGCGGCGCTGCGAGAGATGATCTGGTGGGACGCGGCGAGCTAAAAATAACCATGAGCGGTTTTCGAGCCCGCGAAACACCGCGCTTGTCAATACAAAGCGTGGCGAGAAACTCGAACGAGATCTCGACGTTGCAACTCGAGTTTGTAGCGCTTCGCACGAAGATGGCGGCGGTTCGAGGTTATGTTCACATGGAAAGGCTATCATAGAAGTATTCCGCATGAAAATGACCAAATGAAAATTATAAAATCCCAGGCGTACGCGTCGTTTCTAGAATATTAACTCCGGAGCAATGTCATGAGTGTTCCGGCCAAGCGCTTGATTGAATTACAATGAATCACAATTGCGCGAAGCGTAGGCAGGCGCACGAAACGTACAACGTACTTACTCTAGGTACGTACGAACGTACGCGTCGCGGAATAAATATCCATAGTGGCAATTTTATTCCGTTTTCCAGATTCCTTAGCATAACCTCAAATGAACTAACAATACCCGCACATCTCCGAGCCGGAGGTTTTCAAGCAATTTCATATTATTTACGACAAAGTTATGATCCCGGATGATGTACTGTAATTGTATTTTTAAGGAAGACTCGGACTCGACGCAAAAAATTAAGATTAATGAAGGAAACCAGGGCGAAATGACTCGAGTTGAAAAATGGCTGTGTCGGAAACTTCTAGAAGTTGCACAGCAGAGTGTTACACAGAATATTACATTATTGTAAAAGTTCAGACGTGTTTTAATAAGTTTGTCAAGAAAGTTCAATATATTCTAGAAGTTTAAGGCTAGAATTTGTAATTTTCAGTTTCGCTCACGTTTTTGGATAAAGTTGTGTGTGGGGGGAGTTTTGAGGTTTGGATGTTTGGGATTCTGTAGTTTCTAACTTAAAAACATTGATTTTTGTCCATTTGGTAATTTTGACTGGTTAGACTGGCCTTGGGACAAAATGGTGGACAATTTTATCTCTGATAGTAAATAAAAACTTAACCCCAAATTTACTCGTCATTGACAGGGAATTTATAATAAGATAAGAATTGTTATATGATATGGGGATATAAGTTACAGGGTGTTTTTAGAACGGTGAAATTTTGCTAGTTGCAAACTATGCAAATGCAATGCTATTGCAAATGTTGAAAGAGGACTTTGACGTAAAGTTGCGCTCATGAAATAAATTGTCTGGAGGAACAAATGATTCTATATCATATCGAATTTAAGGTTCTTTCCAAACCTGTTAACCGATTTTGAATATATTAATTTGTTCAAATGTTACGGGGTGTTCTTTAGAAGGTTGCACAGTGAAACTGTGTACGTTTGGGAGGATCAACATTCACGTAAAGTTTAAGCCGTTACATAAATTTTACATATAAAATAAATATTGTCATATAATAGCAATTTTAATGCCCTTTTCAAATATTTCATTGGATTTTATATAACTCAACTTGTTCCAAAGGTACAGGCTGTTTTCTAAAGGGTTGTAACATGTTCAGATTTTGAAAAAATTATTTTGACGTAAAGTTTAGCTCATTAAATACATTTTCTGTTGATGTTAATAATACTATTATAACAGAGAACTTAATGCACTTTACACATTTGTCAACCGATTTTAGATATTTTGATTTGTTACAAAGTTACAGGGTGTTTTTGTAAATGATCTCCAACATCTTGCATAAACATCATGGTGGAGTTGCCCACACTGCATCAATCTCATCTTCTGTTGTTTTTACCAAAATAGAGGATTGAGAGGAAGATAACAATTGCTTACAGACATACGGGGGAAGTAAGGCTGGGATCATAACAAATTTCAGGTTCAAATGCATCAAATATAACGTTCGTAATCTAGAGACAAGTTATAGCTTCCCAACTAATGATGAGACTAAAAAAGTTAACATTTTCAATGTTTTGTGCTATTGTGACCAGGACGTAACCTAAAATAGAGTGCGCCACATCCCTAACCTCATTCCGCATGCGCCAAAAAACAATATGGCGGCGTTGCCCCCCACCGCGTCCGGCGCAAACTCTGCAAATCGGAGACTTTTCGAGCACGCGGCGCTCATTAGAATACTTTCGAAGCGCGGCGCGCTTCTGGTCCGCTGGCCTTTCGGAAAAGAGATGAAAACGGGCCGGCCAGACGTTGCCCGCAGTCGCGCACGGAATTACCATAACCGGTCCGGCGAGTCGGGCCTCATTCCGATGCGGCCGCCGCGGCCGGCCGCAGCCTCCCGCGCGCTCGCGGACCGCATTGTGGACGCGGAATGCGGTCTCGAACTTCTTCGCCTTCTTCGCCTCGCGAGCGCGCGCGCCAGAACCTCACGATAAGCAACCACTCGCCGGCCGTGCGAGGAAGACTCGTGTCATGGCGAGAGACACAAAGGCGCGGGGAGGAAATCGATCGAAGGATTAATTCGGAGATAAATTAACCTTACCGATAGATGGCTTTCACTGCCAGCATGAAATCTAATCACGCCCAGATTACGTTTTAATTAAATTACTTTTATCGTTGATTATCGTTATTCGTGTTAATGAACGCCGTGCGTGCAGGCGGGGCCGGGTGCGCGACGCAAAGGAAAGCCAACAAGATCGAGGAGCAAAAATTGCCTTCGTTGGCTCTGTGCGCCTTGTTCTTTCGCCCCCGACGCGAGCGAGGTTCAAAGCGACGCTGCGGACGCGCCGCGAGCGAATCCGCAGGGTAAAAGCGAGCGCGGAGCAAAAGGTAAAGGTAAACCTGCCGACTTCGGACGTAATATCGGATCTAGTGAAGGGTACTGGATGGGCTCGAACGGCGCGAAATCGAGTGCAGAGCAAATAAAAGAAGAACAAGGAGCACGACCAACCGAAGCGAAGGACGAAAAAGTTGCGAACGCGATTCAATTGGCAATTTAACTCTGTTTAAACTTGCAGTAAGGGGGGAGGCAAAACATATGGCGGTGGTAGATGGCGCTGAATGAATATTTAGTTCTTCCAATGTCACCTAACTAGGAAGAATTTGTTTTCGGTTGTGGTTTATTAGGTGTTAAGTTTGTCGCCATATTCTGCAGGCAAATTAAAGTATTGGAAGTGGTAGTTAAAAGTATTTACTAGAAAATTTAATGTACTTTTCGAATCTGTTATCTGAATGTACATATGTTAATCTGGTCAAAAGTTACAGGGTGTTTTTTAGAAGGTTGCAAAGTTATTAGTTTCAGTACCGAAATGTTAAAGGAGGAATTTGACGTAATGTTTAGCCCATTAAATAAATTAACTGGATCATTTGCTTACACTATTTTATACATAATTTAAGGTACTTTCCAAATATCTCAACCGATTTTAAAGATATTAATTTGTTCAAAAGTTACAGGGTGTTTTTTAGAAGGTTGCAAAGTTATTAGTTTCAGTACTGAAATGTTAAAGGGAGAATTTGACGTAATGTTTAGCCCATTAAATAAATTAATTGGATCATTTGCTTATACTATTTCATACATAATTTAAGGTACTTTCCAAATATGTCAACCGATTTTAAATATATTAATTTGTTCAAAAGTTACACGGTGTTATTTAGAAGGTTGCATAGTTATTAGTTTCAATGTGTACATTTTGTAGGATCAACGTTTACGTTAAGTTTAAACCATTATATAAACTTTCTAGACTCAAATAAATATTGTTACCTGATAAAAAATTTAATGTACTTTTCAAATATTTCATCCGATTTTAGATAACTGAACGTATTCAAAAGTTACAGGGTGTTTTCTGGAAGGTTGTAAAGTAGTTTCAATGTTCAGATTTTGAAGAGCGGATTTCGACGTAAAGTTGGGCTCAATAAGTGCATTTTCTGGAAATGTTAATTGAACATTAATTATAGAGGATTTAATGCACTTTTCAAATTTGGCAGCCGATTTGAGATATTTTAATTTGTTCAAAAGTTACAGAGTGTTTCCTGTAGCACTGCAAAATAATTGGTTCCAATGTGCAATTTTTATAAAAACAACTTTGGCGTAAAGTTTAAGAACTTTCGTAGTGAAGCAAATGTTACTTTATGGTAGAACATTTGATGTACTTTTCAAATCTTTTAACCGATTTTAAATATCTTAACCTACTCAACAGGTACAGGGTGTTTTCTACAGCGTAACATTTACCTTGATTCTCCAACCAGCAAAAACAACTTTTAGGATATAATTAAGATGTTTTCCTGGTGTTATACTATGATTAATGAATTGACTTTTATTTATTGTGAGTTCTTTAGAATAAACGCCGATTTCGCATTCACGCGCGTTTCGTTCCCCATTAGTATGAATAATGTGAGCAGGAGGAAATTTCTATTCGTTGCTAATGCTCATTGCTGCCCGCCTGGGCTTTTGTTGGCCGGCTCCGCTTTTGTGCCGCGCATTGTTATTAAGTGAAGGAGCGCCTACGCGAACTCGTTACACGTACTCATTGTGCTCTCCTATGCCTTTCCATCGCCGAAGAAGAACGCCGGAGATGCATCAAGAAAGTCCTCTGCCGCGAGATTAATTTTCAATCAAAAGATGACATTAAAAAACGAAACAAGCATATGGCAGCGACACCTGTGATGGATTAAAGAATGTTCTGCAGTTTTGCACGACGCCATCTGCGAGTGAAAAGTTAAAGCAAAACGAGATGAAAAATCTGTTAAAAAAATACGAGAAACTGACGCAGCACACTCTGTTAATGGAGTTACAGTACGATACAGTCGTATCGTAGGTGATTCCGCCCGGCGGGAAATACGCGGATGGTTGGAAAATACCGAAAACGCAGAAAATCAATTGCGCGCCCAACATCCGGCGGGCGGATTGGCAAAAAAAGAAATGGAAAACTTTAACGATGCGAAGCCGGACCGATTGATAGTCCGCCACGAGCTCGCCGCTCTAATAATATTATTCTTCGATCGCTTCTCATGTCAGGATTGATATCTGGGACATGCTTGACTTTTTATAGACACTTTTACAAGGCACAATACATTATATTATAGATTGTTCGATTTTACTTCAGCACAATTCCCAGTCAATTCGACAGAAAAACAGAAAATCAAGTTTTCCGGTTTGGGAATATTTTTAACACATTTGTAAATCGAATTGAAAAATTTAACCAAGTGATAATCATAGAGAATTTAATAGTTTTTCGTTTGAAAAAAGTGATGTTTGAAAGCATTTATTGGTTTAAAAGTTACAGGGGGTTTTATAAAACGCTGTAAGTTAGACCGTCTAGTAGTGAAATTTGGAAAGTATAACTTTGACGTTGATTTTAGCATGGAAAGTAATATTTTGAAAGGATACGTATCATATATCTGAATAGAAAATTTAATGAACTTCGTAAATCTTTTATCCGATTTCAGAAATATTAATTAGTTCAAAAGTTACGAGGTGTTTTCTTGAACACTGCAAAATTACTAGTTCCGATTTAGAAGTTACAAGTTTGACCATAATTTTAACAAGTATAAAGAACTTATTTAAGGCAATATATCATACTACAAGTTCGAAAATTTAATGTATAATTTAAATGTTTTAGCTGAATTGAAATATATCTATTTCTTCAAAAGATATAAGGTGTTTTCACGAACTTGGCAAAGTAACTAGAAAAATGTTAAAATTTGAGGAACAGCTTTGATCTAATGGCTAACCAATTAAGTGCAGCTTCTAGATATTACTAATAATACTATTTGATGGAGAATTTAATGTACTTTTTAAATCTTTCAACTGATTTTAAATATCTACACCCTTTCAAAAGTTACAGTGTGTTTTATTGAGCACAGCAATGTTTATAGAAACTTCTAAACGATAAGTTTGACGTTAATGTTAACTTATTGTGAACAATTTACAGGAGAAATAAACACAAATGTTTGAAGGATGATTTAATAAACTTTTCAAATGTTCCAACGCCCTTTCGAAATATTCGGTGTTTTAACCGCTAGAAGGTGTTTTGTGAAGTTCTGGCGATTCCTGCAACACAAAAGAAGTGAATAATGCGTCTAAACCTAGAAGTAAAATAAAATAAGAGTCAAACAGACACTTTAGCCCATATTACTAACCACTAAACGACGAAAATTTAAAAATTACACGTTCCAAAGCGTCATAAATCAAGCCTCCCATCGCGGACACCGAGCGAGATAACATTGACGCGAGCATCTTAAGGAAATAAAAAGGCAGCCGGAGAAAAAGCGGGCGAAAGACAAAAAATGTCGAACAATAAGGGGAAAAAACGAATGTATGCTCGGGCGCTCAGACGGCGCGGTCGGCGGCGGCGGCGGGATGGATAGATAAACGTCGCCATGCGTGAGGTGCGTGCGGGAGAAGACAATATGATTATGCCTCGAGTGCGGCGGGCGACAGGGCGCAGGCCGTAACGATCGCGCGCGGCCGAAAGCCGAAACGAGGCGAACGTGAAAAAGGCGGCCGAAGAGCGCTGAAACTGAAGCCGCGGCTAATGCGCGGCAAAGCAAAGCCAAAGAGCGGAGGCGAAAGTTTAAGCCCGTCGAAGAAGAGTCAAAAATCGAGGCTGGAAGGCGAGACGAGACGCGACGGGGATAGGATTCAAAGATCGACGATCTTTCGCATAGGTAGACGGGCATTATATTCCACACACAGTGTGTCTATAGACTAACTATTCGTGTGCACTTCAATTAAATTCAAATATCAGCCTGGTATCGCCATCTGGCGGGAAGTGAAGAAACTGACGTGATGTGACGTCATGGAATGTTTGGCGTGTCGGGGGAGACTTTTCGGTTTGTTCGAGAACATTCTTTAATTCTCGGAACAGCGTGTACGTTCTCCCCAATTTCGTGTGCGATCCGTGCATCGATTCGAACGCACCGCGAAGCGTTTTATATCAGAACCCGAGACCGGTGCATCCTCCACAGGCGCAGCGTGTTTTCTCCGAATGACGGCGGCGCGTTGCGGCGAGTTGAACTCTTTCGGCGACCCGAGGCGCGATGCGCTCTCTCAGGTAATCGCCTACGCTCGGAATGCGACTCTTCGGCTCGGGACCCTGCGAGTGGCCGACCTTGGCTTGGTCAGCCGCGGCAGTCGCGGCTGCATCTCTCGGCCCGGAGATAATCTCGCGCACAACGCACATCGTTCCTCATCCTCGAATTCCTCTAAGCCTTCCAACCTAACCTATAACTGTGCGCGACGACGTCCACGGAGGGATTTGAAAGTCTCCGGTCCGGTCGTCGGTTTCGACGGTTTAATTCGATCGCAACTTCTGGTCGGGCTTTCCCCGGGATTCCTTGGCATCTCGGACACGTCGTCGAGTGTGGGAAAGTTGCGAAGCGCGTTAGAGAACGCGGGGGCCTGGAAGATGGCGGGGCCGGTTGCATTCCGTCGATGGCGTCTCTTTCGACGACTCGTTACGCATACAGCGACGCGCGCGCGCCGGCGATAGAAGGCCGGCGACAATGCGCGCCGCGTAGCTAACGATTTAATTGAATCTGGCGCGGCCCGCCCCCGCGACGGCCGTGCGACCGCTGAATTTGCGGCCCGGCTCAGAATTCCAATTAGTCGGGCGCGCACCTTGGCGCTTCGACGTTTGCGCGCCTTATCAGTGGCGGCGTTTATTTTTCATACCAGGGACCTCTCTAATTAGGATCTGTATTACTGTTTATTTATTATCTTCTCTCGACAAGTGTGGGTTAGTTTGAAGGCAAAATTTGACAACTTTGACAATTATTTTGAAACTTCAAATCGGTGGTGGAATATAGAGAATTTCATTGCCCTTCGTGGGTTGAAACCAAATTTTATATATCTTTTTATGTTCAAAAGTTACAGGGTGTTTTCTGAGACAATATAGAAATAAGTGTTTTAATGTAAAATTTTTGAAGGTGACGTTTGAAATGTATTTACGTTCAGGCTAGAAGAGTTAGGTAGAAATAAAAAAAGTCACTTAATAACGTCATTTATGTACTTTCAGAATCTTTTTACGTACTTTAAATATCTTAATTTGTTCAAAAGTTACAGGATGTTTTCTTGAACAATGCAATGTTACCAATTTCAAAGTTAAATTATCGATTAGGAAATTTTGACTTGAATTTTCCACCTGAAATAAAGAGTCATACAAGAGGTAAATACATTAGCATGATTTGAAATTTTATGTGCTTTTCAAATAATGTAATCGATTTTAATTATCGTAATTGGTTCCAAAGTTACCGAATGTTTTCTGGGCGAATGAAAAATTGAGTTTTAGATGTAAATATTTGCTGGTCAAACTTTAAACGTCATTACCTTCACGAAGCCATCATTTCTATGAGTAAGGAAAATAATTTTTAAATAGAATATTTTATGTACTTTTCAAATCTATTAACGATTTTTATATATCTTTTTTCGTTTAAAATTTACAGAGTGTTTCCCGAAATACTACATAATGACTGCACCGACTTGCAATAGATTGTTACATCAAACTTCGTTGTTATATTAAGGGTATTTATAGAACTTGCACAATATACAAATAAACACTTTTGAATAGAAAATTTAACGCGCTTTCTAAATCTACCCACAGTCTTGTAAATTAAGCAATTCGTTCAGGAGTTAGAGCACATTTTCCAAATCATTACACAATTCGCGACGCGAACAAACAACCGCGTCTGCTTGAAATGATATCGGGTTACGTCTGAAATTTCAAGAAAAATATCCTCTAAGGACGCGAAATTAAGCCAATTACGTTATAATGTATGCCCAGGCACGTGCGCGAGCTGACAAACTCGTCACGCTCGACGAATCCGAAGGATCCGGACGAAAACAGAGCACGAAAAAGACGAATGACGCGCTGCGTATTAGATGCATGATGAATCGTCGGCGCTCTGTCAATGACACGTATGCGACGAAAATTTCCAGCGCCGTCGTCGCCGCCGCCGCCGCCGCCGCCGCCGCCGGTGCCCGCGAGGCGAGCGTAACGACTGGAGGGCGAGCGGTAACGAGAGGCGATGATACGGCGGCGAGCGCGTGCCGCTCGTCCCGGCGGTGGCGCTGGATGCTGGGGGCGGCCGATCGACGGCGGCAGTCCGCGTCCGACCGTCCGACAGAATGCGCGCGACGCTCCACGACGCGGAGCTCGCTAGTTCGCGAATAGTAAATATTTTTGCAAACGCCCTCGAATTTAATAATTAGACTTTTCTAACGCATGCGCCCCAAACTCGAAGAATTTAATAGGATATTTTAAACAATGTGTCTATTTGGAATATTTTGTCTATAAATTATACATTCAGGTAAATTTCGTAGAATTTAATAACGAGAATTTAACTTTCGGTTAGTTTAAAATTAATTTTTGAAATTTTCAAATTTTCCGGTTTTCCGGTAAAAACAGTTTATGCAGAATTTAATCAGCTAACAAACAAACTTTTTTTTATTAAAATCGGATAATTATTGTTAAAGTTAGGCGCGTTAAAGTGAAAAATGTCAAGGACACGACTCGAAACCTATTTAACAAGACTCGTTCAAATTACCATCAATTATAATTAATTAACAGTGCTCGAAAACAACGCGACTTGAGTGCTTTTAGCAAAAAATATAATTTTCTATTGATTACGCTTCCATTTATAAAGTTTAATGCCACCTACTAAAAGTTATTAGATAATTTCTAATCAAAGCCATTTCACATCAGAACTTCTGGGATGGATTAAACCGGTAACTTTGACGTTGATTACTAACCATTTACTGGAAGCTACTCACTTAACAAATTACATATTATGGAAGGAAATTCAATTATCTATCTATGTTCGACATCAATTTCCCGGTGTAATTCATTGTTTGAAAGTTACAGGGTGTCTTATAAAATAAATCAAAATTAACGTTTTCACAGTTTTTCTAATGCGACTCCACTTGGAATGGAAACTGCGCATATTAGCGACAATTTAATTAGGGCAACTTGTAGACAATTTAATTGGCTTTCTTTCCGTACAAGCAGATTGCAAAATTATTAATTTGTTCGAATGTTATGACAATTTTTATAATGTGATGAACAATTGCATTTTATTTGATTGTTAGAGGACTAACTCAATTTTCCAAGCCAATTCCCTGTAAATTGCATGATTTTAAACAAACGCAAATCATTGCGAGTAATAGACATTTTAATTAAGTATCGATTGCGGCCAAGATAACCAGAATTGGCCGTGTTAATTAGAAGCGACGCGGTTTTGTTCGAAGAGACGTTCGGGCAGGTAGAAATTGCTTCATACGGGATGTTTCAAAAGCTCGCGAGCGCCGAATTTCTAGCTAAAACATCGATTGTTTTGTTTAAAGATGGATTACATATTAAGTCTATACGGCTGCGTGTTTCTCGTGGGGGTGTTGGGCAATGGGAGTCTGGGCCTTGCACTGTGCAGCGGCCCGGGGGCGAAAAACCGCTCCCCGTTGTTGCTGGGCATGGTGGCGGCGGATTTTTTCGTTTGCTGCGTCGCCGGGCCCGTCACAGCCGCCACGTACGCGGTGTCTTCGTGGACCAATCTCTGGTGGAGGATAGCGCAATTCGTACAGGTTGGTATTCATTTTTTTTTTATTAAAATTGTACATTTTCATGGAAAAATCCTTAGGCCTGGCCTGTGTCAGCATCCACGCTATCGATGATGGCGATCTCGATGGATCGCTACCTGACGGTGAAGAACTATCGTCCTGCGACGCAAGTCGTGCGTCGCCGACCGTTGTTACTGAGCGTGGTGGCGGCCACGTGGCTGTCCGCCGCCGCCTTCTCCGGCCTGCAGTTCGTGCAACGGGACAACGCCCTTCGGCGCACCTTCCTCGTGATGCGGGTGGTGTGCGTCCACGTGGTGCCCGCCTGCACCGTCCTCGCGTCGCACTTGGGGGTGCACGCCAAGCTCACGGCGTTGTCCTTGACTGCGAGGGCGAAGCACGGCGAGCTGCCGCTCCCCATGCCACTCTTGCGCCGCCCCACGCATGTCATCATCGTTGCCGGCATGCCGAATCGACTGGAGACTGAGGTAAACAAGACGGCGGCGTTCCTCGTCCCTCTACTAATTAATCGCAGACCGTGCTGAAACAGGAACGACACGGGACCAACGGAGTAAGGAAAAGCGGCCGGAACGGAACCACCAGTGCCCCGACCGTGGATGAGGTCGACGATGTTACTCAACCGCCCACCAGCACCTTAAGAAGTAGACGAAGATTAGCTAATTCGTTATTATGGGTATGATCAACTTTACAGTCACATAACCCCATGATAACTCATTATTTCACGCTGCAAACGAAAATAATTTCATAGACGATTTAATCATCTATCAATCATAGTTTATTCCACGTTTCTATCTATATTAGTTATAAAGTTATTAAAGAAAATGTCAAACCTTTCACTTTATGGTTTTCTGTCAACAGGTGGCGTTCGTGTTCGCGGCGTGTTGGCTGCCGCACGTCGTGTGCCTCATCTACGCCGAAGCGAAAGGAGAGCCGCCCCCGCTGATAGTCGCGCGCGCGTGCCTATTGGTCGGCCACGTTCACTCCGCCCTCAGCCCGCTCCTCTATTGGTCACTCAACCATCAGTGGCTGCAGCGCCCGTGCCGGTTCCGCCTGCCGGCGCTGTATCGCAGCGCGTCCTCCACGAACGAGGCGGCGCTCGGACCGTTCAACCCGCGCCTGGTGCGCCCGCCCCCCGTCCGTCGGCGCTCCTCGCACTATCTCTACTGATCTGTGATTATCGTCCTAGCGCGCGCCAACTCAGGGCACAACTTTCTGCTAGCGTGAAGCAAACCTAACCAAACCTAACCGACCTTAAATTTAAAAAAAATAACTCCTGCGGTTCACCATACGCGGGCGTTAGATATATATTACGCTTGGACGAAGCGAATAAATGATAGAATAATGCGCGGGACGTCGGATTTGCATAATTTACGTGCGAAGAGATAAAACGCGAGCGGGAGGGGCAAAGCGGGTGGAACATTCCGGCATTGTGCGCGACTTTTTCTCTCGTTAGGAAAATGTGTTTTTTTTGGTCGTTGGGCGGGGGATGAAACCGCGACGGTCGGCAACGCGCCAACTCGACGAAAAAATCGC